>CAUYLG010059697.1:0-34833 GCA_963573385.1 Cacajao melanocephalus
TTCCATATGAAGTTTAAAGTGGTTTTTTCCAGTTCTGTGAAGGTCACTGGTAGCTTCATGGGGATAGCGTTGAATCTGTAAATTACTTTGGGCAGTATGGCCATTTTCACAATATTGATTCTTCCTAACCATGAGCATGGAATGTTTCTCCATCTATTTGTGTCCTCTCTTATTTTGTTGAGCAGTGGTTTGTAGTTCTCCTTGAAGAGGTCCTTTATGTTCTTTGTTAGTTGTATTCCTAGGTATTTTATTCTCTTTGTAGCAATTGTGAATGGCAGTTTGTTCTTGATTTGGCTCTCTTTAAGTCTGTTATTGGTGTATAGGAGTGCTTGTGATTTTTGCACATTGATTTTGTATCCTGAGACTTTGCTGAAGTTGTTTATCAGTTTCAGGAGATTTTGGGCAGAGACGATGGGGTCTTCTAAATATACAGTCATGTCATCTGCAAATAGAGACGATTTGACCTCCTCCTTTCCTAATTGAATACGCTTTATTTCTTTTTCTTGCCTAATTGCTCTGGCTAGAACTTCCAATACTCTATTGAATAGGAGTGGTGAGAGAGGGCATCCTTGTCTAGTGCCAGATTTCAAAGGGAATGCTTCCAATCTTTGCCCATTCAGTATGATATTGGCTATTGGTTTGTCATAAATAGCTTTTATTATTTTGAGATACGTTCCATCAATACCTAGTTTATTGAGGGTTTTTAGCATAAAGGGCTGTTGAATTCTGTCAAAGGCCTTCTCTGCATCTAAATTTTTTTGTATTTTTTGTAGAGATGGTTCTCCATGTTGCCCAGGCTGGTCTGAAACTCCTATGCTCAGGCGATCTGCCCCCCTCAGCCTCCCAAAGTACTGGGATTAGAGGCATGAGCCACCACATCTTGCCCTGCCTTATACTTTGATAGAAAACAGCTTTGATGCTCTGAAAGCTTTCTCTTTTAATAGATTTACCCCCATCGATATAAGAAGCATCGTACAATACTCTCAACCAAGCCTGGCAGAATTCCTCCCTAGCTTTTTGCTTTAACAATAGACAGCCAAAAGGACAATTCTCACTTGTCCTTGAAAATATTTATGGAGAAAAAAAGCCCAAAAGCCCAAGAAAAGACAGATGAGCATGAATGAATAATAGTGGTGAAGAGGAAATGCACCATGTAGTCTTGAAGCCCAGTCTCAGAATTCCCAGCACGACTTTTAGGTGTAGAAACAGGAGTAAACAAAATCAAAACTAGAAATCCCAAAGTCATTCAAAAACTCAAGTGTTATTCCTAAAAATACTTACTAAATGCCCACATACATCAAACTATTTTGGTGGGAGCCTGCTATCTAGGAGTTTGGGATTTACACCTGGAAAAAAAAGTATCAGACTATATTCAGAAATTCATGTAAGTCTACAGATGGAGAGGAGGATAAGGAAGGGATACTGGGAAAGAAAGAGAGACAGAGAAAGAGAGAAAACTCACTTCCCATTGACCAAATACGTACTAGAGATAAAGAAATGAAGAAGATAAGGATGGCTTTGAAAGAGAGAAGATGTGGTCCGAAGAAAAAGAAAAAATGTTCTAAAATTAGGATTTCAGTATTGGCAACTCAACAGATCAGAATATTGGTATATTAGCAATAGCAAACAAAATTTAAAGTACCAGAAAAAAACTTAGGAAACACACAAGGTGTATACAAAGAAAGTTTCACCAAGAGGTTAAAATGAAAAAACATGAGCTAAATGAAGAAGCATAGTATTTACATATTGGTTGTTCATCCAGCATTAGTTATGAAATAAATTATAAAATGAGTTCCTAAATATGAAGCATGGTGCCTAGCACACAGTAACTGCCTAATATTCATTATCAGTGCTATAAATATGAAAAAGACATAAATATTGATTCCAACATAGGAGATTGGCAAAGTAAATAATAATTTATCTATTTATAACATAGAGTATTACATCACAGTTAGGATAATGTTTTTGAAGAATTTTTATGATGCAGAGAAATGCTTGGGTGAATGATCAAATGGAAAAACAGGACAGAATACACAATTGTCTGTGCAATGAGATCCTTCATTCTTTATCAGTTAAAAGTAGCCAAATACCCATATATATACCCTCACAACCATGAACATGCATGAGGGAAGAAAAGGCTGGAAAGTATTTCAAACTGTCTACAGTGATTTTCTCTACATAGCAGGATTATAGACAGTTATAGTATAAAGAGTTATAATATGTAGATGTGCAGAAGGTACTCAGGGAAAAGAGAAAAAAAGAAAAGTTATAATACATAGAGCACAAACTCTATCATTAGGTCCACCAGGGTTTGAATCTCGGCACTATCTCTCATTGTTAGGTGACTTTCATTGAATTATTTAACCTCTCTGGGTTTCTATTTCCTCATCTGTAAATTGGAAACAATATCACCTGCCTCCAAGGGATTGTTGTATAAATTAAATAGGATAATGTATGCAAAGTTCTTGACAAATCTTGGCTATTATCATTTCAAATATTCCTATTAAAAGCTTTAATATTTTCCAAAGTTTCCATAAAAAGTATTTAGACCTCATTCTAGTCTGAAATGAGCATTTTTCTAAAGTTAATAAGGAATTCAACAAGAAGGAGGAGAAGGTTGGTAATTAGAAGCAATTTTCTTTTTTCTTTTCTTTTTTTTTTTTTTTTTTTTTTTTTTTTTTTTTTTGGTGACAGAGTCTTGCTATGTCACCCAGGCTCCCAGGCTCCCAGGCTTGAGTACAGTGGTACAAATATGGTTCACTGCAGCCCCCATCACCTGAGCCCAAGCAATCCTTCAGCCTTAGCCTCAGCCCCCGCCTCAGCCCCCCAAGTAGCTGGGACTACAGGCACACATCACTATGCCACACTCGACTAATCTTTGCATTTCTTGCTGGCCCCCAAACTCCTGAGTTCAGGAGATCCTCCCACCTCAGCCTCCAAAAGTGCTCGGATTACAGGTGTAAGCCACCATGCCCAGCCAGTAATTAGCTGCTTATCCACCCCAAAAGGTGATTCTTGCTCTAAATCATATATCATTCGAGAGCTGAAAAGGTCAGCTCTCAGTTAATGTAAGAAAGATGCTTTTATTCTGATATTTTATTCTAGATGGAAGATCATTAAGGACAGATAAACTACATCTTAACACAGCTCCTGCCCCAAAGTTGATGCTTGGAGAGTTAACAGAAGTTTTGCTGTTGTTTTTTTTCTGATTCCAGTGGGGTTTTTTAGCCTGAGATGGTAAGAAGTACCTCTTTCTCCACCCAAGTAGAAGCTCACTCTAATATAAGCCCACTTTTTGGATCTATCTCCCAGCCACATAGAGGGCACCTGATGCTCCTAAAATAAATTCTTTGTTTTTGAAGGACAGGTGGCCCATAATCTTTTCCCTTGAAAAGATTTCTCTTACTCAGTGTTTGGTGTAAGTATCTACTAAAAGAAGGAAATGGCAGACAGCAGTGAGAACGTCTCTGTGACTTCAAACATCTCCCCAAATTTCTTGTCCACATTCATGTTGAATTATGGCAAAGTCCAAGGTTCATTTTCAATGAGGAAGAAAATGAAGGAGGCTGAGGGAGTGGCAAATAGACATCTGCAAGGCCAAAGACAGAGAAAACCTGTGTCTCCAGGCTTCTCTTCCAATGATGGCCATCTCTAGCCCCTGCCACCAAGGTTAAGAAGCTGGTTGGGGTGGCGATTGACTCATATTTAAAGAGAAAAGCTGGGAGAAGGAATTTAGATGAGGGGGAAGAGCTTAAAACCAACATGAAGAAGCACCACTGCGTATGCCACAGGGTGCTTGGTCCTAGAGAAGGTTTCACAGCATGTGGGAAACTTTCTACTGCCATCCTTCAGGGCAGAAAGCAAGGAGGGAGGTTCTCCTACGTTGATTCATTCATTTGAAAATTTTTGAATACCTGCTATATGCCAAAAACTATGGCAACCCTGGAGATAAATGCCAGCTTTTCTCAGGTGTTTCTTCATAGCAGCATGAGAATGAATTAATACAGTAAATTGGTACGGACGAAGTGGGGCACTGCTATAAGGATACCTGAAAATGTGGAAATGACTTTGGAACTGGGTAATAGGCAGAGGTTCGAACAGTCTGGGGGCTCAGAAGAAGACAGGAAAATGTGGAAAAATTTGGAATTTCCTAGAGACTTGCTGAATGGATTTGACCAAAATGCTGATAGTGATATGAACAATAAAGTCCAGGCTGAGATAGTCTCAGATGGAGATGAGGAACTTTTTGGGAACTGAAATAAAAGTTACTCTTGCTATGCAAAGAGACTGGAGGCATTTTACCCTTACCCTAGAGATCTGTGGAACTTTGAACTTGAAAGAGATGATTTAGGGTATCTTGCAGAAGAAATTTCTAAGTAGTAAAGCATTCAAGAGGAAGTAGAGCATCAAAGTTTGGAAAATTTGCAGCCCAGCAATGCAATAGAAAAGAGAAACCTATTTTCTGGGAAACATTCAAGCTGGCTGCATGAATTTGTCTAAGTAACCAGGACCCAAATGTTAATCACCAAGACAATGAGGAAAAAGTCTCCAGGGCATGTCAGAGACCTTCAAGGCAGCCCCTCTCATCACAGGCCTGGAGGCCTAGGAGAAGAAAATGGTTTCATGGGCCTAGGGCCCCCCTGCTGTGTGCAGCCTCAGACGTGGTGCCCTGCATCCCAGCTGCTTCAGCTCTAGCCATGGCCAAGAGGGGCCAAGGTATAGCTTGGGCCATTGCTTCAGAGGGTGCAAGCCCTAAGCTTTGGGGGACTCCCACATGCCGTTGGGCCTGAGGGTGCACAGAAGTCAAGAATTTAGGTTTGAGAACCTCCTCCTAGATTTCAGAGGATGTGTGGAAATACCTGGATGTCCAGGCAGAAGTTTTCTGTAGGAGGGGAGCCCTCATGAAGAACTTCTGCTAGGGCAGTGCGAAAGGGAAATGTGGGGTCGGAGCCCCAACACAGAGTCCCCATGGGGGCACTACCTAGTGGAGCTATGAGAAGAGGGTGGTAGATCCACCAACAGCCTGCACTGTGCACCTGGTGCAAGCCACTGACACTCAACACCAGCCATGGAAGCAGCCAGGGTGGGAATATATACCCTGCAAAGTCACAGAAGCAGAGCTGCCCAAGGCTGTGGGAGCCCAACTCTTGCATCAGAGTGACCTGGTTGTGAGACATGGAGTCAAAGTAGATCATTTTGAAACCTTAAGGTTTAATGACTACTATTGGAATTTGGACTTGCATCCTTTGTTTTGGTCAATTTCTCCCATTTGGAATGGGTGTATTTACCCAATGCCTGTACCTCCATTGTATCTAGGAAGTGACTAATTTGCTTTTGATTTTACAGGCTCATAGGCAGAAGGGACTTGCCTTGTCTCCAATGAGACTTTGGACCTGGACTTCAGGGTTAATGCTGAAATGAGTTAAGACTTTGGGTGACTGTTGGAAGGGCATGATTTTTGTGTTTTGAAATGTGAGGACATGAGATTTGAGAGGAGTCGTGAGTGGGAATGTTGTGGTTTAGCTGCGTCCTCACCCAAATCTCATCTTGAATTGCAGTTTCCATAAGCCCCACCTGTCATGGAAAGGACCTGGTGGGAGGTAATTGAATCATGGGGGTGGTTTCCCTCACGCTGTTCTCATGATAGCAAGTGAGTTCTCATGAGATCTGATGGTTTTATAAGGGGCTCTTCTTCCATTCACTCAGTGCTCATTCTCTCTCCTACTGCCCTGTGAAGAGGTGCCTTCCACCATGATTGTAAGTTTCCTGAGGCTTCCCCAGCCATGTGGAACTGTGAGCCAATTAAACTTCTTTTCTTATAAATTACCTAGTCTCGGATATTCCTTCATAGTAGCATGAGAATGAACTAATACAATCCATTATCAGTAACTATCCATCCCCCAAACCCCTGGCCATCTCTAATCTATTGTCTATCTCTATGGATTGACCTATTCTGTATATTTCTTATAAATGGAATCATACAATATGTGATCTTTCATATCTGGCCTCTTTCACTTAACATCCGGTTTTCAAGTTTTCTCCATGTTGTAGCATGAATCAGTACTTCCTTCTTTTAAGGCTGAATAATATTCTAGTGTATGGATATTTCATACTGTATTTTTTTATTCATTCATTGATGGACATTAGGTTGATTCCATTTTTTGGCTTTTACAAATATGCTGCTATGTATATTCATGTACAACTTCTTTGTATGAACTTATTTTTTCAATTTTCTTAGGTGTAGAGCTATGAGTGGAATTGTTAGGTGGTATGATAATGATATGCTTAACTTGTTGAGGAACTACTAGACTGTTTCCAAAGCACACACACAATTTTGCAATCTCACTAGCCCTGTACAAGGGTTCCAGTTTTTCTATATCCTCAATAACACATGTTATTATATTTTTTATTGTGGGTATCCCAGTAGATGCAAAGTGGTATATTTGTGAGGTTTGGTTTGCATTTCCCTAATGACTAACGATATTGAGCATTTCCTATGCTTACTGGCAATTTGTATATCTTCTTCAAAGAAATGTCCATTCAGATACTTTGCCCCTCTTTAACTGGGATGTTTGTCTTTTTATTGTTGAGTTTAAGAGATTTTTAAAAATATATTCTAGATACAAATACTTCATCAGATATGTGAATTACAAATATTTTCTCTCCTTTTTGTGGATTTTCTGGCCCTTGCTCCTTTCACTGCTTTGTGAATCTTTTTTGAGAGGTCTGTTTATGTATCCCAGAGTTTTTTGCAAAACTGCTTTCCATTTTTGCTTGTAGCTCCTCCTTTGGCCCCCAACATGAACACTGGGCTGCGGACAGATTCAAAGGCAAACATCATGTTGGGTCAGGCTCTGAATTCAACTCCTAAGTCTGAATCCCAGCTCAGCTCTTTAACCTAACTTCTCCAACACTAGGTTTTCCCACCTATACAGTGGAAATATTAATGCCAACCTCTCTGTGCAGTTTTCAAACTTAAGTGAGAAAATGCTGGGCCCTTTTGCCATCATCTCATTTAAGCCTTGCAACAAACTTGTGCATAGATATTCTTATCCCCATCTTTCAAATGAGGAGGCCAGGTGCCTTGGCTCATACCTGTAATCCCACCATTTTGGGAGGCCAAGGCAGATCAATTGCTTAAGCTCTGGAGTTCCAGACCAGCCTGGCCAACATACCAAAACCCCATCTTCAAAAAATACAAAAAATTAGCCAGGCATGGTGGTGTGCACCTGTAGTCCCGGCTACTTGGGAGGCTGAGGTGGGAGGATCACTAGAGCACAGGAGGTCAAGGCTGCAGTGAGCCATGATAGCACCACTGCATTCCAGGCGATGTAGTGAGATCCTATCTCAAAAAAAAAAAAATAGGGAAAACTAAGTTTTATAGCCTTTCCTACAAGACTTGATTTTCCTTTGGGTTCAACTACTATATTAAAGAACCATATATCTAGTTTATAACATTGTCTGCAATAAAATGGGGCATGGTGCAATTTACATATGCATACACTAATATTGGCAACTGCAGATGGAAGGGAGTAGTTTCCATTTAAAAGAAAATCATCAGTAAATCTGGAGTATGAAATGAAGGCCAAATAGACTACCAGTTCCTCCCTACCATAAGGTTCAGTCTTGTTTCCTTCATAGCACTTCTCCCTGCCTGAGCATTTTTAATGATATGCTTGAGTGCTAATGATATGGTTCCTTCAACTCTTTGAGGGCAGGGACCTTGTCCACCTGAGCATACATGGCTAGTGTTCCCAGCCTTACAGCAGCACCAGTATATAGTAGCAGTTTAATAACTGTCTAATGGATGAATAAATGCATAGGAAAAATGGCATACAATGTTTTAGTTGCCTAGGAAATGTCACATTAGACCTACTCTTTCCCTTCTTATGGCTGAAATTAGACAATAGTTCCCATTTATTAAATGTGAGTTATGTGCCAAGCTCTATGCTAAGAGCTTTCAGTGTATTCATCCAGTCAAGCTGCCAGGAAATTCCATGAAGTAGGTACATTTTTTTTAACCATCATCCCCATTTTTAGAAGCAGAGAATATGGTACAATCAGTTGACTTGCTCATGATTCTGCAAGTAGGTTGCAAAACTGGGATGGAACCCAGACAGACTGGCTCAGAACCCATACCTTCAACCTCCATGATATAGTGCCTTTCAGTATTAGAGAAAAAAAATCTTAATCCCCAAGGCCAATGTTAGATTATGGTCCCTGAATTTCAGTCTCATGGAAAATTCTTCACTTTACAAAACAATTGGTGGATACCACTATAGCTCTTGCCCTTGGGAAACCCAGGATCCAAATTAAGTCCTGTCCACAGGACTCTTGCATAAAATCAAGTGAAAGCTAAAAAATTAATCTAGTCTTTCAGATCTGTAGATCATCTGATTTTTTAGGAGTGTAGAGGAAAAAAAGATTCAGGTAACAAACAAAATTAATCCCTTTAGGATCACAGAAATAGAGCCTCAATTGTTTGGTCAACCAAGCATTCTTTTTACACACCAGCAATCGTCAACTGTCCAAATGGTTACATATTTGGGCAAATTCCCAAGAAGTCTGTTTCAAAAAAATAAAATGAAGAAGAAAAGAAAAAAAGCAGGGCTACAGGTTGGAAAATGAAAACCTGGCTGCATGAATTTTTTTCTTTTTTTATTAGGAATATATATTAAGGGAATGCTAGGTGTCAGACCCTCCATTAGGCACTGGAGCAATGAGCACAGTGAGATATGGTCTGTGCCTTCACAGAGCTCATACTCAGGGGGCAGAACAAACACTCAAAAGTCAACAGGCCACTGAATCAAATGACTGTGACTCACATCAAGAGCCACAAAGGAAATAAACCGGGAGCTGGGTCAGAACCCACCGACTATGATCACAGGACCTATTTAAGATACAGGACACAGCTGAGCACAGTGGCTCATGCCTGCAATCCCAGTACTTTCGGAGGCTGAGGCAGGATGATCACTTGAGCACAAAAGTCTGAGACCAGTATGGGCAACATAGGGAGACCCTGTCTCTACCCAAAAAATAAAAAATTAATCAGGCATGGTGGTGTGCACCTGTAGTCTCAGCTACTCTGGAGGGTGAGGCTGGAGCACTGCTTGAGCCCAGGAGTTTGAGGCTGCAGTGAGCTATGATTGCTGCACTGCACTCCAGCCTGGGCAACAAAGTAAAACCTTGTCTCAAAAAATAAAAAAATGAAGAGATGAAGAGGCCTGAGAAGGCTGCCTTGAAGGTGCCAACATGTCAGCCAAGATTAGAATGAGCAGATGCTGGCCACGTGAGACAGAGAAAGAAGAGGGCCACAAGCAGAGAGGAGATGACCTGGACAAAGACAGGGGACAGGAAAGGGGGAGACAGCAAGCAAGGGAAAAGGATCCAAACGAGATGAGAGAGGTTACAGGGGCCACCCCTGCATCGTTGGGAAGGGCAAAATGAAGAATGTGAGTCTCTCCCAGGGAGATAGGGAGCCATGGAAGGCTTTAGAGCTGAGGAAGCACAATATTCCCATCCCATCTACCCACCAGTAATCCCAGCATTTTGGGAGGCTGAGGCACGTGGATCATCTGAGGTCAGGAGTTCAATACCAGCCTGGCCAATATGTGAAAGCCCATCTCTACTAAAAATACAAAAATTAGCTGGGCATAGTGGTGTGCATCTGTAATCCCAGCTATTCAGCAGTCTGAGGTGGGAAAATCGCTTGAACCTGGGAGGTGGAGGCTGCAGAGAACCAAGATCGCACCACTGCACTTCAGCCTGGGTAAGAGAGTGAGACTTCATCTCAAAAAATAAAAATAAAAAAATAGAGAGAGCAAGAGTGAATGTGGCAAGAACAAAGAAAAGAAAATAAATTTTTTGACGTGAGATTAGTAGCACAGCTTGGAGATCTACTTGCCCTATTTTCTCTATCAGTAACTAAATGTTTATTAAATTTAAGTCATCTACTTGGTGCTGGTACCTCAAACAGTGCATCAGATCTAGCTCTTAAGTTCTCTGGGATATAATAAAATAGTTATCATAAGGGCTTTGTGGATGGATGCACTAACTTTTGCTTACGTAAGTTTCCTGAGGCCTCCCCAGCCATGCTGAACTGTGAGTCAATTAAACCTCTTTCCTTTATAAATTGCCCAGTCTCAAGTATGTCTTTGTTAGCAGCATGAGAACGAACTAATACAATGGGACAAAATTCCATAGACATGTGCACATACAGAAAGAGAGTCCCCTTAGAAAGTTACCTTTAAACATAGAAATATCGTTTGTGTTCCTCTCTCTGAGACTCAGTTTTCTCATTTGTGAAATGGGGGATAAGATTACTTTTATCTCCAGGGGAGTTATTGTAAGGATCAATTATATGATGCACATATAGTGGCTAGTCCAGGGCCTGGCACAGAATAAGTATTCAATAAATATTAACTCATTTTAATATGACAATTCATTATAATTACTAATATAGCTCCTGGTTTCCCCTCTGGCCTTACCTCATCACTCTCTCCTCCTCTCCTACCACTTCTCTTTTCCCTCTTGTCCCCTCTCCTCTTTCTTTTGCTCCTACAGCTCAGCCACACTGCATTTTTTGGGAAACCTTCAACAAAAAAGTTCTTTCCTCCCTCCAGACCTTTGTACTTGCCATCCTCCCTGCCAGGCATCTTCTCCTCACTGCTCTCTGCAGGCCTGGATTCTTCTCAAGCCTTCAGGTTTCAGTCTACCTGCTTCCCACTCAAAAAAACTCCCTCCTCTACCCCACTTTTCCTGTCGTAATAATATTCTGTGTTCGTCTTGTTTATTTACATGTTTGTTTATTTATTTTTTGTCTCCACAAGAAAGTAAGCCCCATGATGGCAGAGAGCAGTGCTAGGCACACAGGTGATACTAAAGAAGTAGTTTTTAAATGAATGAATGAATGAACGGCTATCCGTCTAAGACAGTGGTTCTCAACTCTCACTGCCCCTCTGAATAACCTGAAAAGCTTTCCAAAAAATTTCTGATGCTGGGATGGCATCAGAACATTTTTTTTGAAGAGAAATTTTTTTTGATGCTGAACTTTTTTTGATGCTGAATTTTTTTGGATGCTGAGGACCCCCCAGAGAGACTGATTCAGTTGGTTTGGGAAGGATCTTGGGTGTAGGAATTTTTTAAGCACCCCAGGTAATTCTAAGGTGCAGCTAGGACTGGGAACTGTGAATACAGGGAGATATAAAAATATAACTTTGGACAGTTTCATCTCCGGTCTACACTGGCAGCAATCCCATAGGTACTGCTGTCTTATCCAGGGTGTCATGTGGGATGTAGCAAGAGTCCTGATCTAAAGACCAGAAGGGAAGGACAAAGTACTTTCCAAATTTTCCTGGCTTAGGGCAGTGGAGTAGCTTTGCCGTCCGGTGTGAAGTGTCATGAACTCTTAGAACATTAGATCTACTGGTATTCAGTGCCAGTTATCAAAATTTATGGGGTTACTCTGGCATCTTCTTCTTTGGGGTGTAGATACCAGGAGCTGCCTATGCCTTCCGACAGGTGGCTGGGAGTCTCCACTGCACAGTCTCATGACTGCCTTGCTGTCCCCCACAGCAGCCTTTTTAAGGTTCAGCATGGAAACGGTCACCCTCACTTCTGACTCCTGCCCAACTTTCCTCCCATGGGTATTTAGGTGTCATGTGTCCATGGAAGGGTGAATAAATAAGTTTGAAATAACCAGACGCAGTAATCATGAGATCATTAGTGTTTACTACGGGAGAGAGGAACTTGCTCACTTTTCTGTCAAAGTGCAACCTTCACTGGTTCAAGGCAACTGGTCAAGACCTGAACGCTATTGTTAGGTTTTGCTAACATGAGCCCAGGCCCAGAACAAAGAAAAGAGTCACTGCAGGAGATTCCTGCATGCCTTATAAAACATGTGATAAAAACTCATGTGTTCTATATTCTAAGCCTGAAGTGTCATAGAACATTAGACTATGCTCTTGTTCTATACTCTAAGATCCATTTGTATCACAGAGGAAAATTAAAACCAGAAAGAAACTAAAGTCCCTTCTTTTTAAGATACTTTGCAGGATGAAGAGAGACAGCAACTGGCTGCTTAGCACCCTCAAATAAGGGTGGTTGGTCTATGAAATTATGAGCTCTGTAGCTTAGAAAAGAACAGAGCAATGTCCAAGCACCACAAATATAAGTGAACAGACAATGGACCTGGAGGAAAGGTGTGACTTACAAGGAGTCACAGGGGGAATTTCTCTGTGCTAATGGAGCAGTTCTGTATCCTGATTGTAGTCATAGTTACTAGAATCTACATGGGTGATATGGTTTGGCTGTGTCCCCACCCAAATCTCAATCTTGATTTGCAGCTCCCATAATCCCCATGTGTCATGGGAGGAACCCAGTGGGAGGTAATTGAATCATGGGGCCAGTTTTGCCCATGCTGATCTTGTAATAGTGAGTGAGTTCTCACAAGGTCTGATTGTTTTGTAAGGGGCTTCCCCCTTTGCTCGGCACTCATTCTTCTCTCTCTTGCCACTATGTGAAGAAGGATATGTTTGCTTCCCCTTCTGCCATGATTGTAAGTTTCCTGAGCCCTCCCCAGCCCTGTGAAACTGTGAGTCAATTAAACCTCTTTTCTTTATAAACCCAGTCTCAGGTATGTCTTTATTAGCAGTGTAAGAACAGACTGTTATAGTAAATTGGTACCGCAGAGAGTGGGGCTGCTATAAAGATACCAGAAAATATGGAAGTAGCTTTGGACATGGGTAACAGGCAGAGGTTGTAACAGTTTGGAGGGCTCGGAATAAGACAAGAAAATGTGGGAAAGTTTGGAACTTCCTAGATACTTGGAGGCCTCAGAAGACAGGAAGATGTGGGAAAGTTTAGAGACTTATTGAATGGCTTCAACAAAAATGCTGATAGTGATATGGACAATGAAGTCCAGGCTAAGGTGGTCTCAAATGGAGATGGAAAACTTGTTAGGAACTGGAATAAAGGTCACTATTGCTATGCAAACAGACTAGTGACATTTTGCTCCTGCCCCAGAGATCTATGGAACATTGAACTTGAGAGAGATGATTTAGAGTATCTGGCAGAAGAATTTCTAAATATCAAAGCATTCAAGAGGAAGCAGATCATGAAAGTTTGAAAACTTTACAGCCTGATGATGTGATAGAAAAGAAAATCCCATCTTCTGGGGAGAAATTCAAGCCAGCTGCAGAAATTTACATAAGTAACAAGGAGCCAAATGTTATTCACCAAGACAATGGGGAAAATGTCTCCAGGGCATGTTGCAGACCTTCAAGGCAGCCCCTCCCATCACAGGGCTGGAGGCCTAGGAGGGAAAAATGGTTCTGAGGGCCAGGCCCCTCTGTGTGCAGCCTCTGGACATGGTGCACTGCATCCCAGCTGTTTCAACCTCAACTGTGGCTAAAAGGAGCTAAAGTACATCTTGGACCATTGCCTCAGAGGATGCAAGTCCCAAGTCTTGGCAGCTTCCATGTGGTGTTAGTCCTGAGGATGCATAGAAGACAATAATTGAGGTTTGGGAATCTCTACCTAGATTTCAGAGATGCATGGAAATGCCTAGATGTCCAGATAGAAATTTGCCACAGGGGCAGAGTCTTCATGGATAACCTCTGCTAGGGAAGTGTGGAAGGGAAATATGGGGTTGTAACCCCCACACAAAGTCCTCACTTGGGCATTGCCTAGTGGATCTATGAGAAGAGAGCCACCATCCTCCAGAACCAAGAATGGTAGCTCCATCAACAGCTTGCACCATGTAGCCGGCTGGAAAATCTTCAGGCACTCAATGTCAGCCCATGAAAGCAGCCAGGGAGGGTGGCTATACCCTACAAAGCCACAGGGGTGGAGCTGCCCAAGGCCATGGGAACCCACCTCTTGCATCAGTATGACCTGGATGTGAGACATGGAGTCAAAGGGGATCATTTTGGAACTTTAAGGTTTAATTACTGCCCTATTGGATTTCAGACTTGCATGGGGCCTGTGGCACCTTTGTTTTGGCCAATTTATCCCTTTTGGAGCAGATGTATTTTCCCAATGCCTGTACCCCTATTGTATCTATGAGGTGACTAACTTGATTTTGATTTTGCAAGGTCATAGGTGTAAGGGACTTGTCTCAGATAAGACCTTGGACTTGGACTTTTGGGTTAATGCTGGAATGAGTTGAGACTTTGGGGGACTGTTGAAAGGCATGACAGTGTTTTGAAATGTGAGCACATGAGATTTGAGAGGGGCCAGGAATGCAATATGGTTTGGCAGTGTCCTTACCAAAATCTCATCTTGAATTGTAGTTCTCATAATCCCCACATGTCATGGGAGGGACCTGGTAGGAAGTGATTGAATCATGTGGCCAGTTTCCCCCATGCTATTCACATGATAGTAAGTTCTCATGAGATCTGATTATTTTATAAGAGGTTTCCCCCTTCACTCAGCACTCATTCTTCTCTCTCCTGTTGCCATGTGAAGAAGGACATGTTTGTTTCCCCTTCCACCATGATTGTAAGTTTCCTGAGGCCTCCCAAGCCATGCTGAACTGTGAGTCAATTAAACCTCTTTCCTTTATAAATTGCCCTGTCTCAAGTATGTCTTTGTTAGCAGCATGAGAATCAACTAATACAATGGGACAAAATTCCATAGAAGTGTGCACATATGGATAAAGAGTCAGCTAGACATGGTGGCTCATGTCTGTAATCCCAATACTTTGGGAGGCCAAAGCAGGCAGATAATTTGAGCTCTGGAGTTCAAGACCAGCCTGGGCAACATGGCAAAACCCCATCTCTACAAAAAATACAAAAATTACCAGGGAGTGGTAGCACTCACCTGTAGTCCCAGATACTTGGGAGGCTGAGATGGGAGGATCACTTGAGCCGGGGGAAGTTGAGGTTGCAGTGTGCCAAGGTCATGCCACTGCACTCCAGCCTAGGTAACAGAGTGAGACCCTGTTTCAAGAAAAAAAAAAACTGTCATTGGTACAAATCAATTCACTCTGGAGTTATATTAATAATACTATAATCATAATATTTTATAATATTTTTAAAAGACAGACCAGGAGAAAGTGGGATAAAGTTTTGCAAAATATGTAACAGATCAAGGAATATTATTCAGTTATTCGGTACCATTGCCACTAGTCACATGTGACTTGGAGCACTTGAAAAATGGCTAGTGCCACAGCTTTTAATGATAATATTTTGGACATGTTGGATTGAATAAAAAGCATATTATTGAAGTTAATTTCACCTATTTATCTTTACTTTTTTGATGTGGTTACTAGAAAACTTAAAAATCACCTGTGTGTCTCCCATTATATTTCTGTTGCACAGTGCTGGTCTATAATATGTAAAAGTTTCCCACGGCTCAGTAAGAAAAGACAAACCAGTAGAAAACTAGATAAAGGGTATGGGTATAAAACTCATCAAGAAGAAATACATAGGATCAATAAATACTCATTTATACATATACTTGTTAATCAACACATATTTGTTGATCTCCTTCTATGTTCCAGGCACCGTGTGGGTCACCAGGGAGAGCTGGCCAGTTTTAGATAAGCTGGTCTGAAAAGTCCTCTGTGAGGAGATAACATCTGAAGGGTGAAAAGATGGCTCTATCTCACCATTAATTAATGGAATTTTACCTTGAGATTCTTTTTCACCCATCAGAGTGGGGGAAAATAAATTGATAATGTACAGTATTGGCAATGATGTGGGGGAAAGAGCACTTAAATACGATTAGTAGGAGCATAGATTTGGATAACTTTTTGCAGGGCAATTTGACTCTATCTCTCCAAATGTAAATCCATATACCCTTTGACTCAACAATTCCATTCCTAGAAATTCACCCAAAGCAGAGGCTCAAACGTAGGCAAAAATGTACAAATTAGAATGTCCTCTGCAGCATATTATGCAATCTCAACAAACTTTAAATAACTCAATGTCTATAGTTGTTATAGGTGAGACATGACCATTTAAATGAACCACTAGGAAGCCCTTAAAAAGAATAAGGCAACCGTACTCACAATGTTTCTATAAGTTTGTAGCTGTTTGAAAATAAAAAGTTACAAAGAAAAGATTGCACCATAACAAATTAAGACTTTCCCCAAGAATACAAGGATGGTGTAACATCAGGAAGTCTCTCAATAGAACTCCTTATTTTAATCATGGATGGAGAAAGAAAATGAGACTAAGACAGGCTTGGACAAACTAGCTTGGGAAGTTGCCCACCCCATATTAAGTGGAAAAAAAAGCAGACTGCAGAACAAATGTAGTATGATACTGTTTGTAATTTTGTTTTATTTATTTTTTATTTTTTAAGAGGCAGGGTCTTGCTCTGTCACCCAGTCTAGAGTGCAGTGCCTCAACCACAGCTCACTGTAACCTTAAACCCTTGTGCTCCAGTGATCCTCTTGCCTCAGCCTCCTGAGTAGCTAGGACTACAGGTGCATATCACCACACCTGGCTGATTTTTTTTTTTTTTTTGAGGCAGGGTATTACTCTGTCACCCATGCTGGAGCTCACTGCAGCCTTGAACACTGGGACACAAGTAATCCTCCCACCACAGCATCCCAAGTAGCTGGGCCTACAAGCACGTGCCACTATACCAGCTAATTTTTTGTAGATATAGGGTCTCCCTACCTTGCCCAGGCTGGTCTTGAATTCCTGGACTCAAGCGATTGTCCTGCCTTGGCCTCCCAAAGAGTTGGGATTACAGGCGTGAGGCACCCCACCTGGCCTCCAGCTAATTTTTAAAAGTTTTTTGTAGAGACATGGATCTTGCCATGTTGCCCAGGCTGATCCTGAACTCTTGGATTCAAGTGATCCTCCTGCGACAGCCTCCCAAAGTGCTGGGATTACAGGTATGAGCCACTGCACCTGGCCTATTCATATTCTTAGAACAAAGAGAAAAGAAAAAACGCAAACTCCTGTGCGTCTGTGCCTGCATGTGTGTATAATCACTGTACCAAACTGGCCACGTGACTGTGGCCAAATTGCTTTGACTTCTTTGTGTCTGTTTTCTCATCTGTAAAATGGAAACCACAAGGCACCTAGCTCGAGGTGTTGTGAGGACCAATACAATAATACTTGAAAAACATTTAACATGGTGTCTGGCACATATTAAATGCCTCATAAATATTATCTGTTATCATTGTTATTTTGTTAAAGGAAGACATAAAGCCAAACAGAGAAGAAGAGATTTTACTTGAAAACAAATGCAAGGGAATCCACCTTCAAAAAGATCAGCTAGACAAAGAAGAAGAAAAACATAATTATTTAAAAGAAAGCAGATGCAAAGTTGCCAAGGTGACCAAGTTGTTTTATATTAATCTGTTCCTGGAAAACAAAACAGTATCTTTCTCAAGATAGTACAGTAGCCACAAAAGAAGTAACCTGTGTTTAGACATCATAGTTGCAAAAGGTAGCGATGAAGTTGTCTTTGCCAAGATTTATGGGAACTACTGAAGGTTTTAATATTTGAGGGTTGAGGACTAGACAGACTGACTCTTATTCTTGGTTTATCTCAGGGTGAAAATTGCTGTTTCTCTCTCCTGACGGTGATACATGATGTGCTTAGTCATAATGGAAGCAGGAGAAAGTGTCAGTTTTCTTTTCATATTATTCATGGGGGGAGAAATCTAGAAGCAGATGCACCGAACTGCTAATAAGGGTTATCTCTGGGAAATAAGATTAGGGAAAGAGCTTTACTATTTACTGTATATACTTCTGCAGCATTCAAATGTCTTACATGTTCACAAATTGCATTAGTAATTTTTTAAAGAGTAAGATCATATAAATTTTGAGCATCTAAAGCTGCCCTGTTTCTTCCTAGTTCTTCCACACCAGATGGAATAGTTTACATTCTAAGCTCTTCATAAAAAGATTTATAAACCATGCATTTTCTGTAAAATCCATTTCCACTGCTTCAGTCTGTTGCATCTGCCCGGAGAACCTCAGTATAAAATTCCAATTAAAAGAGGAAAAGAATTACAGCTGACACACTGGGGAGGCAGGTAAAGAATTCTTTCTGCTTCACTGTTAGTTCTCTACCTGTAAGCCCAAGACCCCCCAGCCACTGAAGTCCTTCACAATGAAATCTCAGAGTTGAAAGTCTCCCACTCTCGTCCCTCCTCCCATCTTCTTACTTTACCCAGCAAATCTACCCATGGGCAGCCCTTTTTCCAAGTACCAAGGGAGAGAATGGATTCAGAAAAGGATTCATGGGGAGAGGAGAGTCCACACTTAATGATGAAAGAGGCTTTCCATCTGTTTTGCAAGCCAACAGCAGCCCCATTTCTAGATTCACTCAAGGTCTCCCTTACACTTCCCTGGAAAGATGGTGGTTTGCAAAGAGAGGAAGGTCACATACAACGTGCCAGAATGGCAGCAGGTGATGAAAGTGGGGCAAGATTCACCTGTGGCTCGCACCCAAATCCCCTTCAGCCAGGTCGCTAAGCACAGCCTCTCTGCCTTATACCAAACAACTCAAATGGCCCAGGGACCCTCATTTCACCTGAGCTCATGGGCAATGCACAGGTGATAGATGTACCCTTCTACCTGACACAGACTGGCTATTCTTTCCATTTATTTGGTTACTGCTATTGAGAACATGAAACTGTTTTTTCATCCAAACAGCCAGGCATTGCCATTTAGGAAAGAGAAGGGGAGCCAGGCGCGGTGGCTCATGCCTGTAATCCCAGCACTTTGGGAGGCTGAGGCAGGTGGATCACAAGGTCAGGAGTTCAAGACCAGCCGGGTCAACATGGTGAAACCCTCTCTCCACTAAAAATACAAAAATTATCCAGGCGTGGTGGCGGGAACCTGTAATCCCAGCTACTCAGGAGTCCGAAACAGGAGAATTGCTTGAACCGGGGAGGCAGAGGTTTCAGTGGGCAGAGACCATGCCATTGCACTCCAGCCTGGGCAACAGAGTGAGACTCCATCAAGAAAGAAAGAGAGAAAGAGAGAGAGAGAGAGAGGGAGAGAGGGAGGGAGGGAGGGAGGGAGGGAGGGAGGGAGGGAGGGAGGGAGGAGACCTCATTATTTTTCCTATGGTTACAGCAACATGAATGCATCATCACTACTAATCTCAGAACTATGTTTTCCAAGGCAGCACAATAGGTCAGTTTGGGAGGGTCTGAATTCATATCATTCTAAACTGGATTATGAGCTCAAAATTTAGTCTTCTAATAGTCTGTGCAGTGATTTTGATTGTAAAGCCTCTAAGACAGCTTCTCAAAGTTGGGTTCCCAAAGATTCTGATCCAGCAAGTGGTAGAGAAGATTCTGTTACACCCCAAAGACTGCAGATTTAGAATAAGAGCAAGGCAGGAAGTGGCAATTCACAGCAAAAGCTAACATTCACTAAGCATACACTATGTGCTGAGCCAATGCCAACCAGTTGACACACATTAATTCACTGGATCCACCAATGCGAAGTGGGCACTATTACTATTGCCCCTGATTTACAGATGAGGGCACTAAGGCTTACAAAGGTTGATAACTTGCCTTGGCTCTCACAGATGATAAGACATGGAATTTGAACTCAGATCTCTGAATTTCAAGCCCATGCTCTATTACCTACTTCCTTGGAATAAATTTAAAGATGGTGAGCATCTTGACCTAAAGACATTAAGGATAGTTACATAGACTAGAAGATTTAAATCCTGTGAAGCTTAAAAATAATAATAATAGGCTGGGCAAGGTGGCTCATGCCTGTAATCTCAGCACTTTGGGAGGCTGAGGCGGGTGGATTACTTGAGCTCAGGAGTTTGAGACCAGCCTGGGCAACATGGCAAAACCCCATCCCTACCAAAAATACAAAAAAAAAAAAAAATAGCTGGGTGTGGTGGCATGTGCCTGTAGTCCCAGCTACTCGGGAGGCTGAGGTGGAAGGATTACTTGAGTCCGGGAGGTCGAGGCTGCAGTGAGCCAAGATTGTGCCACTGCACTCCAACCTGGGTGACAGAATGAGACCCCGTCTCAAAAAAAAAATCAATAATAATAGTAATGCAGAAGCAAACCAAGTGTCTATCAACAGCTGAAGGGATAAATAAAATGCAATATATCCCTACAATGGAATACTGTATATATCCCTGCAATGGAGTATTGTTCATCCTTAAAAGGGGAAAAAATTCTGACACATGCTATAATATGGATGAACTTTGAGGACCTTATTATGTCTAAGTAAGAATCCAATCCCCAAAAAATCAAATACTACATAATTTCACTTGTATGAGATACCCAAAATAGTCACATTTATAGAGTCAGAAAGAATTGTGGTTGTCTGGGGCTAGGGAGAGGGTGAATGGGAGTGAGTATTTAACAGGCATTGAGTTTCCATTGGGAAAGATGAAAATTCCAGAGATAGATGGTGGTCATGGTTGTACAACAGTGCGAATGTACGTAATGCCACTGAACAATGTACTTAAAAATGCTTAAAACCATAAATTGTAGCCATATTTTACCACAACGAAAAAGTCATACACACAAAACACATGCGGCCTGGTCCACATACCAGTTAAATCAGAATCTCTCCAGGGTAGGGCCTGGTTCTCTGTATTTTTTTTTTTTTATGACCCAGGTGGTTCTAATGAACACCCAAGATGGCGAACTCCCAGAATTCATGACTTGGAATTCGGGAACTCACCTTGCTGGAAATCCCTCACGTTGTTTTCGGTTCTCGCTCTCTCATTCACACAAGAGGCCTGAAAGCAGTTCCCCTACATTGCTGAGTCTTCCAGTCTGTTGCTGACTAAGGTGGCCCCAATCCAATAATTAATGGAAGGTTTCCGGAAGCAGAAAGCTCTGTGGTATACTGGGTATTTCTCTGGCTTGTGATTGTCTGCATACGTCTAATCCCTCTTAATAGTCCAGGAAGAGAAGCAATTATTACTAAAGTGCTGTGATTTCAGAATCAAGGAAGAGGTTCTCAGTGGAATCTATAATTCACAGCACTGCTGGAGTCCAGTACATAACTGTTTTTGTTACTTGACACAGGGTCTCACTCTGTCACCCAGGCTGAAGGACAGTAGCACGATCGTAGCTCACTGCAGCCTCAAATTCATGGGCTCAGGTGATCCTGCCACCCCAGCCTCCTGAGTATCTTAGACTACAGGTGTTCGCGTGCATAACTTTTAAATGCGTATTTCCAGTCTTCTTTGGGCTACAGGTGACTATTAGCCGTGGGATGATAAAGAGAGTTTATTTTCCAAAACTATGTGCTCTTTTTATTTTGAAAAAGTGCAGACCTCAAATATAAGCAAGCAAATAGCACAATGACCTATATAATCACCACAATGCATCACTAGTTAACTTTTTTTGCCATTTTTATTTTTATTTTGCTGAAAATTTGGGTGTAGGTTGCAATAATGTCGTTCTAGACAATGCCGCCTGTATCTTCTGTAGAAAAAAAATCTCTTATGTAACCAAAATACAAGTATCACACTCAAGAAATTTGACATTATTACCTGACATTTACTCTGCATTTGAATTTTCCCAATTGTCCCAATGATATCTGTCATTACGACTTATTTGTTAATCCCAGACATGATCAAGGATCATACATTGCATATAATTGTTAGGTTTATCTAGTTTTCTTTAATCTAGGAGAGTCTCCTGATGTGGGTGGGTGGGTGGGAGTACATGTCTTTCATGACAGTGACTGTTTAAAAATAATTTCAAGCCATTTGCCTTGCAGAAAATTACTCAAATAGAACTTACCCTATTATTCCCTCTTAATTAGAAAAAAAGTTAAATATATTGAGAAAACTACATAGGGCTGGTGCAGTGGCTCATGCCTGCAATCTCAACATTCTGAGAGGCTGAGGCAAGTGAATTGCTTGAGGCCAGAAGTTCGAGACCAGCCTGGCCAACATGGTGAAACTCCATCTCTGCTAAAAATACAAAAATTAGCTGGGTGTGGTGGCACATACCTTTAGTCCCAGCTACTTGGGAGGCTGAGGCAGGAGAATGGCTTGAACCCAGGAGGCAGAGATTACAGTGAGCTGAGATCACGCCACAGCACTCCAGCCTGGATGACAGAGTAAGACTCTGTCTCAGAAAAAATAGAAAACTACATGGGTAAAATGTCCTTGCCAGGGCATTTTATCAGAAGGCACATGATGTCAATTGGTCAAGAAGGCTTATTATTAAAGGGAGAAGAACAGTATCCGGCCTTCATCTCAGGAACAAGCAGTCTCTGAATACCTCTTCTTTGCCTGGCGCTGTGCTAGGTCCTACAGAACTCAAAGATGCCTTCAAAAAAATTCACATTCTGTGGGGAAACAGACATATTCACTCACTCATTGAGTCAATAACATATTTCTTGAGCTCAAGGTGCCAGACACCACTCTAAGTACTAGCAACAAGGATGATATTTAAATATTTAACAAGTTTGGCATGAGCACAGAATCAGAGAATCACAGAATCAGTTATTACTGCTGAGCCCAGTAATAACCCTTAAGTTGCTGGATCATGGGGAAACCTGGGGAAATGCAGAGGCACAAACAGGATGGCTAGGATATTGGGGAAGGGGGCCAAGCTTCAGAGTAGCTGCTGTTTATCAGTGAATACAAAGTATTTCAACATTCTAACAGCTGGGAATGACAGCCTTGGCTTGGGCATGGAGATGAACAATTCAGCCAAAGTCCCTGACCTCATGGATTGATCTGCTAGTGCAGGAGTGGGTGAACTACTTTGGGAAATGACCAAATACTAAATATTTTTGGCCCTGCAGGCCCTACATTCTCTGGACAGAGAGACAAAGTCCCAACTACTCAACTCTGTCTTTGTAGCACAAAAGTAGTGTGTCGGTCCATTTTGCGCTGCTGTAAAGAAATACCTCAGACTGAATGATTTATAAAGAAAGGAGGTTTGTTTGGCTCACAGTTCTGCAGGCTGTACACACACAGCACCAGCATCTTCTTCCAGTGAGGATTCAGGAAGCCTTTACTCATTGTGGAAAGCAAGGGGGAAACAATTGTGTCATATGGCAAAAGAGAGATAGCAAGAGAAAGATGCCAGGCTCTTTCAAACCACCAGCTCTCACGTGAACTAACAGTGAGAACTCACTCATTACTGCAAGGAGAGTAGCAGGCCATGAATGACGGTCTGCCCCCCTGACCCCAACATCTCCCACCATGCCCCACCTCTGACATTGGGGATCACATTTCCACATGAGATTTGGAGGGGACAAACATCCAAACTGAGGTAGGAGGCGGGACTTGACTCCAGACCAGACTGAAGACTGGCTGAAACAGGGAAGAGGCACTCGAAGCTCCTCTCCATAAGACATGCTCACCAGTGCCATAACAGTTTACCATTGCGATGGCAACACCCTGTAGTTACCACCCCTTTCCAGGGCAATGACCCAGAAGTTGCCACCCCTTTCCAGGGCCACGACCCGGAAGTTGCCACTCTTTTTCAAAAAATTTCTGAACAACCTGCCCCTTAATTTACATATAATTAAAAGTGAGTATAAATCTGACTGCAGCACTGCCTGAGCTGCTGCTCTCAACACGCTGCCTATGGGGTAGCCCTGATCTGCAGGAGCAGTCACGGAGCTGTAACCCAGCCAGGGCTCTAATGCCGCCGCCTCAATAAAGCTACTTTTTTTTTTTTTTGAGATGGAGTTTCACTCTTGTTGCCCAGGCTCTGGAGTGCAATATCACTGCAACCTCAGCCTCCCAGGTTCAAGTGATTCTCCCGCCTCAGCCTCCCAAGTAGCTGGGATTACAGGTGCCTGCCACCACGCCTGGCCAATTTTTTGTATTTTTAGTAGAAACAAAATTTCACCATGTTGGCCAGGCTGGTCTCGAACTTCTGACCTCAGGTGATCTGCCACCTCGGCCTCCTAAAGTGCTGGGATTACAGGTGTCACCCACCACTGCTGGCCTAAAGCTGCTTTCTTCTACCACCAGCTCACTCTTAAATTCTTTCCTGAGTGAAACCAAAAAACTTCCCAGGCTAGGCCCCAATGTTGGGGCTCACCTGCCCTACAAAAAAATTATAGCAAATAGCCACAGACAATAGTAAATAAATGAGTATGACTATGATGTTTCAAGTAAGCTTTACTTACAAAACCAGGCAGCAGCCTGGATTTGGCCCATGGGCCATGATTTGCAAGCCCCTGTTCCAGTGAACCAGATAGACATACTCATTTGTCCTTTTCTGCCACAAATACTTATGCAGCATCTTCTATATGGCAAATACTGCGCTGGGCACTGGTATGCTATGCTGAACAAGATAGACGACTGGGCACAGTGGCTCATGCCTATAATCCCAGCACTTTGAGAAGCTGAGGTGGGTGGATCACTGGAGGTCAGGAGTTCGAGACCAGCCTGGCCAATGAGGTGAAACTCTGTCTCTACTAAAAATACAAAAATTAGCCAGGCATGGTGGCAGGAGCCTATAATCCCAGCTACTTGGGAGGCTGAGGCGGGAGAATTGCTTGAACCTGGGAGGCGGCGGTTGCAATGAGCCAAGATTGTGCCACAGCACTTCTGCCTGGGCGACAGAGTGAGACTCTGTCTCAAAAAAAAGGAAAAAAGACAGATGATGACCCCTGCCCACATTGCACTTACATGCTGGTGGGAGGAGATAAAATCTTATTATGTAAATGCTAAGACAAGAGTCACTGGGAAATACAGAGGGGGCAGTTCACTCATCCTTAGAGTTTAGGGAAGGATCCCTGGAGGAGGGGATGACCGTGTTGTTTGCTTAGCAGCCTGTCAGTGAGATGAGCAAAGTCACCAGAGGCTCTTGGAGCCTTTTCATCAGGACAGCTGGAGTCCTCCATCCCTTTCCCTGTGGGTTGTCTGTCATCACCAGCTCTTCCCTTGTGTCCCCCAGTCTCTGAACAGCTACAACGACGGAGACTATGAAGGAGCCAGGCGGCTTGGGCGGAATGCTAAGTGGGTGGCCATCGCCTCCATCATCATTGGCCTTCTCATCATCGGCATTTCTTGTGCAGTTCACTTCACAAGGAAGTAAGTAGGCTTTTTGAATCCCTCCCCATGTCAAATGTCCTTTCTCAAATGCCTATTGATATCTATTAGGGTAGATTAGTTTATGCTCCAGTCACAACCCCAAACCAAAGGGTTTTCATGTTTTGTTCTCAGAATAAATTTGTCCCAGTCCAGAGGGACACATCAACAGTGTGGATCTCCTGGTGCAGGAATGCGTGAACTTCCTTGGTAAATGATTGAATAACAAATATTTTTGGCCTTACGTTCTCTGGACATAGGGACAAAGTCTCAACTACTCAACTCTGTCTTTATAGCACAAAAGTAGTATGTTAGTCCATTATGCATTGCTATAAAGAAATACCTCAGACTGAGTCATTTATCAAGAAAGAAGGTTTTGATCCTTCTTTAATCAACAATCTGGATTCATTACATGGATCATGTAGGTCAGTGGAAGGTCTCTCCTCCACACAGTCACTCAGGATCCCACGCTATACAAAGCTCCACCATCTTGCAGCTGCTCTATCAAGAACGGAAGTCAACAAACTTTGTCTGTAAAGGGCCAGATAGCAAATCTTTTAAGCCTTGTAGGCCATATGGTCTCGATCATGGTCTCTGGCACAGCTACTTAGCTCTGCCATTTTAGCACAAAAGCAGCTATAGACAATATAGAAATGAACAGGCATGGCTGTGTTCCAATAAAACTTTATTTACAAAAACAGGCATCTGTCTGTGGGCTGTAGTTTGCCAACTTCAGATCTAGAACATGAGGTGTCCTCAGGCAAAGGCGGGGGAGAGGAAGACTGGAGAATCTCACATGGGCTTTTTACTGCCTAGCGACAAATGTCGCTTAGGATCACGTTAACTGAAATCAGTCACATAATTCCACCTAACTGTAAGAGTTGGGGAAATGTGGGAGAGTAAATGGGGTACTTAGGGTTGCTACTTGCTCTGCCCTAGCGTGTCATCTGCTAAATAAAATCCTACTTGCTTTTGCATCAGACTAGCATAACTGTTCTTAGTTTAACAGGAGAAGAGTCACCACATATTTTTGTTATTGACAATGAGCTCTCATCTCATAGAGAGATGGATGCTGTTGATGTATTATCCCTCTGGACTGGGACAAATTTATTCCAATTTCTCTAACCAGCTCAGATGGGCTCCATCTGCTCGAATCAATAACACTTTCCATCAGAGGTTTGACAGTGGGCAAGGTCATGTGATAGACAACCCAGACCTGGAAACGACAAGCCCAGGGTCTTGCTGTGTAATTCCTGGTAAGACAGATAAAAATGCTGAGAAACTTTTTCACTTTTCTGCCAGAGCGGCACGGCTACTCCTATACCCTTGACCAAAGTCCTGCACACATTGAGCTGAGAAGGTCAACCTCTTTTGTTTGGTTGACAAAGGAGGCTCACCCAGATGGGTAAGGGAGGAAGGAGACCTCTTCTGACATTCCAGATCAGCCAACCCAACCTTGGCAACCAAGACAGTAGCAGATGTCATCGTAGATCAACTTCCTATCAGACAAGACAGACCCAAGAACAATCAGTGTCAGCTGGGTGAAGGGGAAGATGTCCAAACAGGAAGTGTCACAAAAGAATGTTAAATGGCTTTGGCCAAAGAAAAGAGAAAAGAACACTCAAACATGAAAGAAAACTCAAGGTTTCTTGCCTGCAGGATGACAAATTTGATGTTGGCCTGTAAAGAGAAAGATGGTTGAAGAATACATGTGAATTCACCTGACTATATTCTTAAGAGAAGGTGTAAGGTGCTTGTAAACTTGTGAGCAGTGGGGCCACAGAGTGTAGAGCTAATGGTGCAGTTTTGGCATCGAACTGCCTGGACCCAGGTGCCTGCCACCACTTATTCACTGTGAGACCTTCTGCCAATTGTTTGACATTCCCGAACCTCAGTTTCCTCACCTGTAAAATGGGAATAATAGTAGTACCCAAGTCATAAAGGTATTGTAAAGGTTAATTGGATGACCCACAGGATGTCTAGGTTGGTGTCTCTGTTCTTTTTAGTGGGTGCACAAAAATGCAAATCATGTATTAATCCCGTTATTACTATTATTATCAATATTACTGGGAAAGGACCTCAGAATTCAAGATGCTATTAAATAGAATTCAAGTCTTTATACTTTTGAGCCATACTCAAAGGACAGTGTTCCAAGGGAATGAGGCCAAGCCTTGGCTTGACTCCTGGGAACTTGTGAAAATGCATACTGCCAAGATTAGTGTTTGAGCTAAGTACGCTGTAATAATAGCTGCTGACACTAATGTAGACCTTGACATAGGTCAGGTACTGTTCTAAGCTCTTACATGAATTAATCCTCATTGAGTCATCACAACAACTCAAAGAGGTAGATAGGTATTATTATCCCTATTTTGCAGATGAGGAAACCGAGGCTCAGAGAGGTAAAGTCTTGCCCAAAGTCTCATAGCTAGTTAGTAGAAAAGGTAGGCTTTAAAACCAGGATAGTGGCCAGGCACAGTGGCTCATGCCTGTAATCCCAGCCCTTTGGGAGGCCGAGGTGGGCAGATCACGAGGTGAGGAGGTCAAGACCAGCCTGACCAACACGGTGAAACCCCACCTCTACTAAAAATATAAAAATTAGCTGAGCGTAGTGGTGTGCACCTGTAATACCAACTACTCAGGAGGCTGAGGCAGAAGAATCACTTGAACCGGGACCCTAGAGGCAGAGGTTGCCGTGAGCCGAGATTGTGCCACTGCACTCCAGCCTGGGCTACAGAGCAAGACTCCATCTCAAAAATCAAAACAAAACAAACAAACAAACAAAAAAACCAGAATAGTGTGGTTCTTCAGGCTGTGTTCTTAGCCAAACTCTGCACTGCCTCTAAATCAATGTGTCCCATCTAGTACCCCCAGTAACAAAGGCCAGTAAGTGGCACTTGCTTTGTGGCTAACTCCAGGACTTATTTATGGGGAATGGTATGGTGAGGTTTCAATCTACAGAAATGTGTGATGAGTCAGGGCCAAGGTTCACAAAATCAAAGGAGTACAGAGGTCAGGCAGAGGACATACACGAAGTAGGCTGGTTATAGGACAATGGGAAGTGGTGGAGACCGTGGTAATTTCAAAAGCACAGTTTGAAGGAAGCAGCCATCATTCTGCTCCAATGGTGACCACTTAGCATGCAGGCCTCACAGGGCTCACTTTTCAAGAGGTGTTGGAAAGCTGGGTTTTTATGTAACAATCTTCTGATTTTTAGATGTTGACAACCAATTCACATTACTAAAACACATAGTGAGGACATGAAACAAAGGAAACACTTGCAGGCTAGACACTATCTACTTTGCAGTCTGTAGCCGACCGTTTGCTTTCAAAGATCAGTTTGCTCATACAGTCCATCCAGGAAGTATTGCAAGGGATCTAGAGTGTTCATATGTAGACTTTCTTCAGCCTTCATAGATATGTTTCTATATGGGGATGAAGTGGTGATGTCTCTGCTTGTGATTGAAGCTTTCTTAGGAACAAAAGGTATGAGAAGGAGTAGCCTCTCTGTTCCTTCTTCCTAAAAGGCAGTGTTCACCACGGTTAGAGCTTATAATTTAATACTAGCTTTACCAGGATTCAAATCCTACTACCACACAGGCCATCTGGGCAAGTTATTCAACTCTCTGTGCCTCAATTTCCCTAACTATAAAATGAGAATTGAATTATTTCCCCATATGTAAGGTCAAATTTCTTCTAGATGCCTTTCCCTCTGCTATTTAAGAAAACGGGCCAGGCACAGTGGCTCAAGCCTATAATCCTAGCACTTTGGGAGGCAGAAATGGGAGGATCTCTTAAGGCCAGGAGTTCCTTGAGCAGCCTGGGCAACATAGCAAGACCCCATATCTTTAAAAAAAAATGCTTTTTAATTAGCTAGGTGTGGTGCCAAACACCTATATTCCCAGCTATTTGGAAGGCTGAGATGGGAGGATCACTTGAGTCCAGGAATTCAAGGCTACAGTGAGCTATGATCACACCATCGCGCTCTAGTCTACGTGACAGAGTAAGACCCTATCTCAAATAGTAATAAATAAATTTTAAAAGATAATTCCATGGAGAAACTCAAATTTAAAGGCTCTGTCATGTGTGTATATGGCCAAAAGAGAGAGAGAGAGACAAGGAGACAGACAGGCAGACAGAAATAGAGGGAGAAAGAAGGAAGGGGGGAGAAAGGAACTAGCCATTAGAGAATGAAATAAATTCTGCCTTCCAAGTAACATGGCCAATTTCTTAGTAATCCCTTGAAATAAAATTTCCCAGCCTGCATTTATGGGAGGAACTAAATGGCAATGTGAAACTTCTAAGGCAGAAATTCAAACTTCTAAGGCAGAAGTGCCCAAGCTACATAAGAGTTACCTGGAGCGGTTTAAAAAAAGTTAGCATCGGCCAGGCAGGGTGGCTGACACCTGTAATTCCAGCACTTTGGGAGGCTGAGGTGGGTGAATCACAAGGTCAAGAACTCAAGACCATACTGGGTAACATGGTGAAACCCCATCTTTACTAAAAATATAAAAATTAGCTGGGCATGGTGGCATATGCCTGTAGTCCCAGCTACTGAGGAGGCTGAGGCAGGAGAACTGCTTGAACCTGAGAGGCGGAGGTTGCAGTGAGCCGAGACTGTGCTACTGCACTCCAGCCTGGTGATAGAGCGAGACTGTCTCAAAAAAAAAAAAAAAGTTAGCATCCGAGCCTCACTTCAAAAGATTCCAACTTGCTAAATCAGAAGTGGGATCCAGGAACATCTGCAGTTTTCAGCTACCTCTACTCCCAACCTGAGGATTCAGATGCAGGCAGTGGGCAGAACAGTCTTTGCTAAACCTTGGCAAATATCCTGCCACCAAAGTCCACAAGGAAGGACATGCAAATGGTGGCCATTTGTGGACAGTTTTCATTTACAGCAAACTCGTCATCCTAATCTGCTGTGTCTAACCCAATGCTAAGGAGGGGAATGAAGTACCACCTAGCAGGTGTACCCACAGGGGAGCTAGTAACAATCTACTTCCACAGAGGGGTTGCGAAAATCTGACATTAGAGAACTCAAAGCCTGAAGATGAGCCAAAAATCCATGAATATGTGAGTTTTCTGAGTTAATTCGTTCCAAAACGCTGTCTGGGGTTGGGTGTGGTGGCTCACACCTGTAATTCAATACCTTGGTCTGAGGTGGGAGGATCTCTTGAGGCCAGTGGTTTGAGACCAACCTGGGCAACATAGCAAGACCCTGTCACTCCAAAAAATATTTCTTTTAAATTAGCTGGGTGTGGTGGTACACACCTGCAGTCCTAGCTATTTGGGAGGCTGAGGCAGGAGGATCTTTTTAACCCAGGAGATTGAGGCTGCAGTGAGCCATGATAACACCACTGCACTCTAGCCTGAGCAAGAGTGAAACCCTGTCTCAAAAAAAATAAAAAACTGTCTGAAATAAACTACTACTTTTTAAAAAATTGTAAATTCCCTGTCTTTAAAAAAATCATTCTTTATCCTTATCAATAAAGCTGTAATGAATATGTTAAAGAACAGATTGAAATCTCAAATGGTTGAAATCCCAGGTAGTTTACTTCCTCAGCATAGTCTCAGATCATGATAGTCTTTACCCAAACTCATAAAAAGCTCTTATTCATCCTATTTTACAGGATATCTACGTAAGCCACATGGTGGCTGGGACGGTGAAACACAGGGTTTCATGACATCAAATTCCTAAGAGCTGGGAAGTATTCAACTGAAATATTAAACTGTTTTGGATAGAATGCTGCATTGACAGCAGGGAATTGTTCTCATCCAAACAGAATCATAAACTTGCAGTCTTTTAAAGTCAGAAAACTCTCCGCCCTCAAGTTGCTAGAGAAAGTGAAGAAATAAATCACACAGGTGAAATGTTTAAATATAGTAACCGTCCATTTATCAATCTGAGTAATTCAAATCCCTAGTCAAAACCAATACATTTGCAGGCTCTTGCTTCCTGCTGATACCTTGAGGAATCAAGCAAGGTTAGGTTATTCTAGGGATGTTTCTCAAAGCACAAACCTCAGAGCCACCTACGACAGATTGATCTGGGATGTTTATAAAAATGCAAGTTCCTGGGCCTTATTTCCTGAGTAGCCTAGAAATATCACAAGCCACCTTCCCCCCAGAATAATTCTAAATATTCTACTAAAGTTGCAGAACTACAATGCTAGGACCTTGCATTTAATGAAGAACGTTCTTGCCTGTGTGGATATGTGCCAACAAACAAGAGTTTTTTACATCCCTAAGATGAAAGATAAATGGTTTTTCTTCTCTTACACAGTCAATGCAACATGCTGCTGTGGCCAGATGCGTTTTGTTTCCCCCACACGCCAAGCAATTGTCCAGTGACTACCAACTGGGTATCCTATAATTTAGCTCAATTATGACACCATCTACTGGAAGCTAGGGTCAGATCCCACAGGTTAATAATGATTTGGTCCCCCACAACTGCCTCCCATTTTAGATGCTAATTGCAAGCCCCAGGTTATGACCTGTGCTTCTGACTGGCTGGCTCTAAGTTGGAAGCTTTCACGACCCCCTTCTCAGGTTCTATAATGTGCTAGAGTGGCTCACAGAACTCAAGGCAACACTTAATTATGTTTATCCATTTATTACTAAGAATATTACAGACGATATTACAAAGGATACAGATGAACAGTCAGATGGAAGAAATGCTTAGGGCAAGGTATGTAGGAAGGGGCGTGGAGTTTCCATGTCCTGTCCAAGTGTGCCACCTTCCAGGTACCACCACACATTCAGCAATACGGAAGCACTCCCAACCCTGTCCTTTAGGGTTTTGCATGTGGGCTTCATTACAGAGGCATGATCGATTACGTCATTGACTATTGGTGCCCAACTCAACCTTCAGGCCATTTCTCCTCCCTAGAGTCCAGGGGGTGGGACTGGAAGTTCCAACCTTCTGATCACATGGTTGGTTCCCCTGGCAATCCACCGTCAACCTGAGGCTATCCAGGAGCCCACCAAGAGTTACCTCAGTAGAACAAATATAGTCCTATCACCCAGGAAATTCCGAGAGATTTGGGAGCTCTGTGTCAGAAACTAGAGTCAAAGACAAAACATCAAAAGATTCTCCTAGCACCCAATCTACAAGGGTGTCAGGAGCTCTGTCTCAGGAACCAGAGGCAGAAACCAAATATTTCTTTCTTATTACATCACAATATTACACCTAAGGTATGTGGTAGAAGCTTCAGTAATTGCTGCATCCCTGGAAAGTTTACACACCTCCCAAATTTTCCCTTCCTCCCTCCCTTTTGGTTTTGGTTTTTGTTTTTGAGATGGGGGTCTCAGTATGTTGCCCAGGCTGGTCTTGAACTCCCAGCCTCAAGTGATCCTCTCACCTCAGCCTCCTGAGTTAGCTGGGATTACAGGGTTGAGCCACCACACCCAGCTCTTTTCCTCTCTCCTTGAGATCAGGCTCATGGTCACTTAATCTGATGCTCTGTGGAATTTGGTGGAACGTCCTTAGCAGCAAAAACAATTGACCACGACAAAGTTTGGGTATGAGACAAATGTCCTGTATGACAAATATGACATTCTCAGATGACCCTGGTAGTCCAGTGGAGCTTCATGTTACTCAGGGGTGAGGTTCTCATGTCAGGGCACAAGGTGAGCTCTGCGTATAATCAAACTTGATCTTGGAAGTATCCATAGGAGAGCACCCTATTGGAGACTCACACATGGTATCTGGATCAGCCCAGCACAGCCAGTTGAATGTTTCCAGCGTTGGAAGAGGTGACTGTTCCTTGGGTTGAGTGCCAGCTGAAGTATGTAGCTGAGTTTAGAGTTCATGGTATCTGTTTAAACACTGGAACCACAATCTGGGCTCGCATAGGAGGAATAGACATGACATCCCCATCCATGCTCATGACCATTGAGCCAGAAATAGCAGCCAGAAACTCCAGCTCTTTTTTAAACAGCTTCTCTTTTTCCTTTTTGAGGAACATAAATAGTTGATCTGCCATAGGTTAAATGCACATACAATGCAACTTCCCTGAATGTATACCTCTGAGTGGTCTTGTTGAGGTATAAACATCCAGGTACACACCTCTGTGTTAAAAATGCTCATTGGCCATTCTTAACAACAACAGTCTTTGTGCTCCAAGGTTTTCATTAAGGAAAAACTTGACCTTTAAACAGGAGTAAGGGTCCCATGACTGTGTCTCATTAGCAGGCACAGAGTTAGAAGATACTGACCCATTCTGCACTGGGAAAGCTTCTCTCCCATAAGCAAATTGAAATGAATCCTTTCCTGGGCTCAAAATATTCTTCAATTGCATCAGAATTGGAAGAAGGCATACATATCAAGGTGGACGTGAAGCAAGAACTTGACCTTTTTTGCAAAAGCATAAAAGCAAATCCGTCTTCTTTTCTGTATTGTTGGCTGGGGAAAGGCTTTCTGGGAATTGTTTTGCCCAGAGAATTTTTGTGATTCCATAATGAAAAATGCGAATCATTACCTATTTCCAGAAGCTTAGAAGGGTCTTTCTCTGTTGGTTCAGGTAAGTTGAGATGGTGACAAATCTGACCTAGGTTGCCAGCAACAATGGAAGAATTTTTGCTTTGAAAAGGATATAAGCTAGCAGCACACTGATGAAGAAATCAGAATGAACATTAAAAAGATGCTCAGCCTCATTGGTAATCAAGAAAGTACAAATTAAAGCTACCAGATTGCAACAATTAAAAAGACGAGTAATATCAAGGTTGGCCGGAATGTGAAAAATTGGACACTATACCAGTGGTGAAAGAGAAAATTGGGACAGTCTTTTGGAAAGTCAATTTGGATGTATCTAATAAACTTTAAAATGCTGCACCCACCAATCCAGCAATTCTACTTCTCAGTATCCACCTTAGAGACAAGTGCACAAAAATGCACATAAAACAGTAATGCTTCACCCTAGCTACATGTTAGAATCACCTGGGGGGTGGTTAAAAATATGCCAATGCCACTGGGCACTGTGGTTCATGTTTGTAATCCCAGCACTTTGGGAGGCAGAGATCAGATGATCACTAGACCTCAGGAATTGGAGGCCAGCCTGGGCAACATAACAAGATCTTATCTCTAGTAAAAAAAAAAAAAAAAAATGTTTAATTATCTGGGCTTGTAGTCCCAGCTACTTGGGAGGCTCAGGTGCAAGGCTGGCTTGAGCCCAAGAGGTCGAGGCTGCAGTCCACTATAACTGTGCCCCTGCACTCCAGCCTGGGTGACAGTGCAAGATTCTGTCTCAAAAAATTAAAATTAAAAAAATTTTAAAACAATGCCCAGGGCCCACACTGGACCAATTAAATTCGAATCTCCAGTGACAGGGCCAGGCATTGGTAGATTGTAGGGCTCTCTGGGTAATTCTAGTGTGCAGCCAGGGTTGTGAACCACAGATGTGCAATGATGTCCATTGTAGGTTTGTCTGCAATAGGGGAAACATTGGAACAACCTAAATGTCCATCAATAGGCAGGTTAAATTAGTAGTGATGTATTCATATGATGGTATACCACACTGCAGTTTAAACATGGAGACAGAGCCAGGTGCCCTGGTTCACGCCTGTAATCCCAGCACTTTGGGAGGCCAAGGCAGGAGAATCACCTGAGCCCAGGAGTTCAAGACCAGCCTGGGTGATATAGTGAGAGATCCTGTCTCTACTTTTTTTTTTAAAGTATAAATATGAAGACATCCTTTTTTTTTTTTTTTTTTTTTTTTTGTTACAGGGTCTTGGTCGGCTGCCCAGGCTGGAGTGGAGTGGTAAGATCTTGGCGCACAAAAACCACCACCTCCCAGGTTCAAGCGATCCTCCTGCCTCAGCACCCCTAGTAGCTGGGATTACAGGCACGCACCACCATGCCCAGCT
>CAUYLG010059700.1:0-64166 GCA_963573385.1 Cacajao melanocephalus
AACTGTGCTTAGAAGGAAATTTCCATAGTCCATCTCTATGTGGCCTGCTGACTTGGGGCCAGCTTTGCAAAACAGTAAGTTGCACTGTCTTTTTCTGCTTTTTTTGACATGGAGTTTCGTTCTTGTTGCCCAGGCTGGAGTGCAACGGCATGATCTCGGCTCACTGCAACCTCTGCCTCCTGGGTTCAAGTGATTCTCCCTCCTCAGCCTACTGAGTAGCTGAGGATTACAGGCATGTGCCGCCACACCCAGAGAATTTTGTATTTTTAGTAGAGATGGGGCTTCTCCATGTTGGTCAGGCTGCTCTTGAACTCCCGATCTTAGGTGATCCACTCATCTCAGCCTCCTGAAGTGCTGGGATTACAGGTGTGAGCCACCAGGCCTGGCCACCATCTTTTCTTTATAAATTCCCCAGCCTCCAGTATTCCTTTATAGCAATGCAGCAAATTAAGACAGATACCAGCCCCACCATCCGTCTCCAGGACTGTCCTGGGCAGGAGCTGTGGTCACCTCCACTGGCCTCTGTCACTAGCACCTGCACGGTGGATCCTGGATCGATGTCACGCTCTCCCTTTAGATTCCTCTCTTGGAAGGAAAGGCACCAAGGGCCTGCCCCCTCTGGCGGGGGGCTCAGGATCCTCCAGACCACTGGCCTCTTGGTCATCCGCCCTGGGGCTGACCTCTGGCCACCTGGGGCCCTGCGGTGCCCCAGTCTCCTCCTCTGTGGTCAGATGGTTTTCACTTATCTGGCCTGAGTCAGGGGCTGGTGGGTGGGGGCAGCGGCTGGCACTAGGTCCACCTGTTAAAGTGCAGGGATGGGGGGAACAAAGAGGGGCACACAACAAAGCTGTGGGCGTGTCTGCCACAGGCCAGTGTCCCTGGATACATTGTTTTGGGTGGGGCGGGGGCTGAGGCAGGCAGCCTGGCAGGTCAGAATGTCGGCGGTCCTGGCCCTGGGCCTCCCTAGGTCTGGGATTCCTAGCCCTCCTAGTGGGCTTCTGGCCCCTCCCACCAGCCTGTCCTTCCTCTGCCCCTAGCTCCAGCCAGATCCCCAGAGATGAGCGACCCTGAGGACCAGCAAGGCCATCCTAGCCCTCCTTCATCTCCCTCCTCTCGCCTGGCCCAGCCTGGAGGAGGAGTGTGGTATGAGTGTAGCGGTGAACCCAGCCAGCTCCCCTGGGCTGAAGCCTCAGAGATGCTGCTCCGGGCCCAGGCAGCCCTGGTCTGTCCCACGTGGCCTCCGGGGCACGACCCTCTGAACAGAAGGGCCCAGGCAGTAGGTGCGGCCTGCAGCAGGAGGTGGAGGCTGGGAAAGGCTTGGGGGACTCAGGGGATGGGTTGAGGCCTGTTCAGAGCTAGCCTGCGGCCCCTGCTCCCAAGCCAGCCCTCGGGCCCTGCTCTGCAGTGGGTTCAGCTGCCCTGTGATTGCCTTCCGGGCCCCAGCCCAGGTGGGAGGGTCCTGGCTCACCTGCTGGTCACAGGCTGCCCTTCCTCTTCCTCAGGTGAGGAGGTGCCCATTATAAGCTGTGTAGCCGGGAGCCAGGGTGAGCTGAGCCCCCACCTGGTGCCCCAGGGGGACCCTGCCACCTCTCAGCCTTAGCTGTGCACTAGCCTCCCACGAGTCCTGCACCTGCTGGTCCCTGGGCTCACTGAGGCCACCTTGTGGCTGCTCACGGCGTCGGCCCCAGAAGTCGGGGCCTGATTTCCACACCGACTGTATTTGTCCTCCGTGGACTTTTATCCTCTGTGCCACCTCCCTGGGTGGCACCCACCACATGCTGTGCTGAGCTACTTCTAAACCCCAAGGGGGCCGGGTGTGGTGTCTCATATCAGCACTTTGGGAGGCCAAGGCGGGCGGATCACTGAGGATTTTCTACCGAAAATACAAAAAATTAGCCTGGCGTGGTGGCCCGTGCCTGTGATCCCAACTAGTCGGGAGGATGAGGCAGGAGAATCACTTGAACCTGGGGGATGCAGGTTGCAGTGAGCCGAGATCGTGCTGCTGCACTCCAGCCTGGGCAACAGAGTGAGACCCTGTCTCAAAAAAAAAAAGAAAGAAAAGAAAGAAAGAAAGAAAGAAAAAACCGTAAACCCCACGGGGAAAAGTGTGTGTTTTCATTTATAGGCTCTTCCTGTTTCACATGAGGAGCATTGCAGGACGCGTCTGTTCCCACACAAAGGGCACCAGGTCGCTGGGGGTAAGGAGAGATCCTGAGAGGCCACCTGGGAAGGAGAACTGAAAGTCAGTGACAGTGGTGAGGAGGATGACAGCAGTGATGACGACGGCTCACAATTCTGTGTGCTGGGCACCGTTCCAGGCACTTTCTAAGAACCAGTGAAGAGAGAGCCTGTCGGCACAGTGGGGTCCTTCCTCCACCTGCCCACAAAGCCTTTGGTAGACCCCACAACCTCCTGTGCCTTCAGGGTGAGTTTGCATGGGAGTGGCATGTGGGGCCTGCAGGCCTGAGAACAGGGGCAAGGCCTGTCCCTTGGGGTCACTTCCTCGTCACAGGGATACTGGGGCAGGCCTGGGATCCCCCCATCACACGGAGGGAATGACCAGGGCTCCCAGAGCTGGAGCACAGTGCCCAGGTCGTGGCCACAGAGTGACCCGGGCCCTCTGGGGGGGCTGCTCCACCCACCTTGTCCCTCCCATCCCTGCTTGCTTTCCAAGGTCTGCCCAAAGCCCCAGTCCCTGTAAGGTCCCAAAGATTTCCCAAGGTCCCTTAGGCCTCTGGAGGTCCCCCAAGTCTCCCTAGGCCCCCAAGTCTCAAAAGACCCTCCAGAGACCCCTCAAGGCCTTCCCAGTCCCCTCAATGATCCCCAAGGCCCCCCCCAGGCCCTCCTAAAGCCCCACAAGGTCTCCTAGGCCCCCTAAATTCCCAAGACTCCCCAAGGCCCCCAGGACCCCCAGGCCTCCCTGCATCCTCAAGCCTCTAGGGGACCCCATCAGCAGCTGCCTTTTCTGGGATGTCCAGGCTGAATTCCCCAGGACTAAATCCACCCGTTCAGCTCCTTGCTTCCTGCCACCATCTATTGGTCCTGGGCTGACCTATGGCATGGTGTCTTGGGGTCATGTGACCACCAGGCATAGTCACATGGTGTCAAACATGGCTGCCTACAGCACCTCCATAAGAGAGGTGGAGGTGGGTTCTCGTGCAGCACCCCAGAGCCGGCCTGCAGTCAGGGAGGCCTCCCCAGAGGTATCCACGAAGCTGCCTGCCAACCTGGGTGCCCCAGGCATGGGCCCCTCTAAGCCTGCCCTAGGAGGAGAACAGTTTGTGCGACACAGAGGGTGGAGGCTGGGTCTGAATTTTTTTTTTTTTTTTTTTTGAGACGGAGTCTTGCTCTGTCGCCCAGGCTAGAGTGCAGTGGCGTGATCTCGGCTCACCGCAACCTCCACCTCCCACGTTCAAGCAATTCTCCTGCTTCAGCCTGTAGAATAGCTGGGATCACAGGTGCTTGTTGCCATGCCAGCTATTTTTTTGTATTTTTAGTAGAGATGGGGTTTCACCATGCTGGCCATGCTGGTCTCGAACGCCTGACCTGGAGATCTGCCCACCGTGGCCTCCCAAAATGTTGGGATTACAGGTGTGAGCCACTGCACCTGGCATATTTATTTTTTTAAAACAGAGTCTCACTCTGTCACCCAGGCTGGAGTGCAGTGGTGCCATATCGGTTCACTGCAACCTCTGCCTCCTGGATTCAACCTCTGCTCAGTCTACTGAGAAGCTGGGATTACAGGCACCTGCCACCACACTCAGCTAATTTTTTGTATTTTTGCTAGAGATGCGGTTTCACAACGTTGGCCAGGCTGATCTCGAACTCCTGACCTCAAGCTATCTGCATGCCTTGGCCTCCCAAAGTGCTGGGATTACATGTGTGAGCCACTGTGCTCAGCCAGGATTATTTGTGTGTGTGGGGTGTGTGTGTGTGTGTGTGTGTGTGTGCGCACGCGCTAATTTGAGTTCCTTATAGATTCTGGCTATTAGTCCTTTATCAGATGCATAGTTTGCAAATATTTTTTCCCATTCTGTAAGTTGTCTGTTTACTTTCATGATTATTACTTCTGTGGTGCAGCAGTTTTCTAGCTTAAGCTTTTTAGTTAAACTTTCTAGTTGAATTATCTTTCTAGTTTATTTTTGTTTTGGTTGTGGTTCACTATATTCTTGGCATAGGTGGTAGTGACACCTTGGCTCATTTTATTCTTGTTCTTTTAAATTGTATGTGTGTGTTTTCATGAAAAATATTCTGCTTTGGAAATAACAGGAACGTGTAAAAGAAAGCCAAATCTGCCCAAGTAACTTTATTTTTGTCTTCTCAAACATATCAGATCAAATAATGCCGTTTTCTAATCTTGAAACCAGCAAGATTAGAAGAAGAATGAGGCCATCCTTTCATGCAGTCTTTCCACATTACACAAGGTGTTCAGGATCAAAGTCAAGCCCTGCCATCAGAGGCAAGTGCCGCCCTATTCACTTCTATTAGAACAAACTAGAATCAGGTCCACTGCATCGCTGCTAATTGTTTTGCACCAGGGAGCCAAAAAGGAAGCTAAAACTAACATTTCTAAGCAATCCTAAGTTTTCACTATCTAACAAGCACTTCAGATTTTTTTTCCTTAAAACACCAAAGTACAGGTGCTATATGTCTGCTGCATCTAAAAGGCTCCCCAGAAATCAGAGCCTATCAAGCTGGAATGTCTGGGCAGTCACCCCCATCCTGCGCGCAGATAGCCAGGGGCTCTCGGCAGGTGTCAGACACACGCTACCTCAACAGCAGTCCCAAGATCTGAGATTCTGAATGTCAGCAGGTGGCTGGCGAATATCACCAAAGCCATTCAGGAGCTGGCTGTGTGGACTGGCTGGGTTTCTTATTCAATATAAAATACTTCCTCTTTGGCCTGGACTGTTTTGCTAAAATTGGTAGTGGGTTTTAGGGCAGGCCAGTGTATAGGAAACTTTTTTTTTTTTTGACACGGAGTCTTGATCTATTGCCCAGTCTGGAGTGCAGTGGTGCAATCTTAGCTCACTGCAACCTCCACGTCCTGGGTTGAAGCAATTCTCCTGCCTCAGCCTCCCAAGTAGCTGGGATTACAAGCGTGAGCCACCACACCCGTCTGAGAAACATTTACCAGGGACAATAAAGGCTTAGAAGAACGTTTTGGGGAAACTCTGTGAGAAGCACAATTCCAGAGGGCCCGTGGCAGCCACGGCCTCCTGGCTGACAGCAGGCACGCTGCAGGCTGCACGGGCTGCGGGGCACAGGCAGGCATGGCCAGTCTGGAAGAGCAGCCTGTCTTACATCTTTGGTTTCTTTCCAACCAGGAACAAACAGTGGTAGAAAGCGTCAGGGCATATTTACTCTTAACACCCAGATTTTTCTTTGAACTATTCATTATTACACCATTCGGCTTGCACAGTGAGCTCTGATAATGTGGTCCATAAAATCCGCCATTGAAGCTGCCCTTTTGACTGACCTGGGTGGGTCTGAACGAGGAAATGAGAAGTTTCCTGTATGCTTCAAAACAGAAAACGATGCCAGGGAATTCTGAAAATGGAAGCTGCCTGCGAAATATGAAATCACTACGGGAGTCTCTGCAAAACCCACCTGGCAGCATCAGGAACGGTGTCTACATGTGCTCCAGACGGCCACGGCCCCCTCCTTAGAGACCACAGTTTTAGCCGCATAGCCTCATATTTCAAACAAACCAAGTTACATACATCTTATCATCTACATAGGCATGGATACACACTAAACAAGGACGTAGTACACAGTTGAGGGGTGCCCTGGGGATCGGGGCAGGAATGCCTTCAGGGAAGAGTCCTCTGGTCACCAGAGCCCTCGTGTTTCAGAGGAAACCAGTGATCCACCATGGCTTCGAGACAAAAGACAAACATCGGAGACGCAGTTCACACTATTCTGGTTTAAAAGGACAAGATGTTCAATAAATATAGAGAACTCAGCGTGAAGAAAAGGCAAGAACAAATCTGGACCTCGGGCACAGACTTCAGGGCCTGCTCCGAAGTAATCCTTCCGGAGTCTGGGAACGGCCCCTCCTCCACGGGCGGCCCGCTTTTTCCTGATGGGCCGCCAAGCCCGGCTGTGTTAGGCGCTTCACATCAATATAAAGCATCGGCATGTGACATTTCAACAGTACAAAACCTGCCGGTGCTTCACGAGGGGCCCACTTCCAGAGCTCATGATCTGTGCTCCCGTCACAGGCGCCGAGGTCGTGCTCCCAGCCGGATTGTCTTGCAACGCCGTGGAGGCTCCCCTTGCCCCTCCTGGCGTGGGCGTGGTCTACCTCCCGCGGGTCACCTGAAGCCGGACCACATTGCATTGCAGTTGCACAGTATTGTGGGGATCAAGCAGCGATGACCTAACCGTAAACTAAGAAGAAGGTAAAATGAAGGCAAAGAGAATCAACCACTTCCCAAAACTTGCCCACAAACCATTACAGAATAAGTCCCGCAAAGTGGATCAAAGTGACCCACCGCTACCTCAGGCCCAGATGGTGTGACCTGCGTGGAAATCATATTATCATGTCCCTAAAATTATTGCAATAGAGCTACTGACGGGCCATTTTCTAAACTACACTGTTGACATTGTTAAGATCTAAGAAGCCAATGCACCCGTCAGCAGCTGCATCCACTGAGAGGAAGTGATGTGAGCTGAACCCGCAGGTGTGCAAAGAGAACTGAAAATGCCAAATATGTCACAAAATTGTTGACAAAAGGTGTTTTTTCTAAGATCAAGGTTTAACTATCAAAAATAAATTTCTAAATTTGAATGTATATCTCAACATAATTGGTCTGGAATAATTCTCTTAAATAGTTTTCACACTTTCCAAGTTCAAAAGCAGGAGCCGGCTTCTCAGCTGTGCGAGTCTGGCTTCGCAGTCTCCTCAATTCCTCGTGCAAACAGTCGAACCAGCTGGCAGTGGACCCTGCAGGGACAAGCGGCCACATGTAAACCCCACGTGTCCCTCACTGAAGGCTGGCCTTGAGCCCCACTCCCAGACAAGGGCTGCGGTGGGGGCCCACTCCCCATGGAATGGTCAGATGTCACCGTGGGCTGCGGGAGTCCAGCCTGGAATGACGGGTCCTGGGTGTGGAGTCGTTCACTTAGACTCCCAGGATGCCAAGTTTGTAAAGGGTCACTGGTGGCCAGGTGGGAGATACGGGCATCAGCACACCTGATTCAGATGCCAACGCTCCCATGGAAAGCAGAGTGCCCACTCCACCGACCCACCCCCTCAATGTCCTCAGCAGTACTGAGTGTGCAGGGCCTGTGGGGAGTCCGTGCAGAGTGACTCCATTTGTGGAAGAGATGTGTGAGGAATGCTCAGATGAGAAGGACAGGTGGCCCAATGCCAGCAAGAGCCTTCAGGCTTGAGGAGCCGGTTGGGGGTCCCTGGAGGTCCACTGCCCAGGGGCCGGTGGCCAGAGTGAATCCCTGGGTCAGTGCCATCTTCCCACACAGGACAGCTCTGTTTATTTCATGTATTAATGATATCACATCCTCCTCAGACATATTTCAGTAACCGAAACCCCTGCATTAAGTGACAGGCCAGGGCTGGGCGCAGTGGCTCACGCCTGCAATGCCACTACCTTGGAAGGGCTAGGCAGGCAGATCACCTGAGGTCAGGAGTTTGAGATCAGCATGGCCAATATGGTGAAAACCTGTCTCTAGTAAAAATACAAAAATTAGCCAGGCATGGTGGTGGGTGCCTGTAATCCCAGCTACTTGGGAGGCTGAGGCAGGAGAATCACTTGAACCCAGACGCTGAGGTTGCAGTGAGCCGAGACCTCACCATTGTACTCCAGCCTGGGCAACAAGAGTGAAATTCTGTCTCAAAAAATTAAAAAATAAAAATAAATATATAAATGACAGGCTGTTTCCATGGAGCTGAGCTCACACACACACATACAAATTATATTTCAAAAAGTGGTGTGCTGCTCAAGGCATAGCAGTGTTTATCAGTATAGACAGGACCTATGTGATGCCTGCCCTAATTTCCAAATCATCAAATGATTCTATTTCTTCAATACATACACCAATATTAAAAATAATCCCACTTCCCAAACTTGTCACATGAGTTGACAGAGGAAAGTCCCTGTGCACAGCTGCCTGGGGCGGTGGGTGTTCCTGGGACCTTCCGATGACCTCTCGCCATCACCACCCTGACAGAAAGAAAGCAGGCACACGGACCTGGGCCTGGAGAGAGGTGGAGACCTCCTTCTCCATTAGGTTTGTTTGGATGTGAACGGGAGAAGCTTTCTTAGAGCCGGAGCTGGCTGGCGGAGGAGTCACTGATCTGAGGAGCTGTCTGCAGAGAGGCGGCATCCTCTTACATGCTGTGACTTCAAGCACTCAAGGGCCATCTGTCACTCAGCTCTCGGTGCAGACAGGCGTAGACCTGCCGACCAGCCTGCCATGGTTCTCCCATGAGCCACGCTCTGTGAACGAGTATCCAGCTGGGCCTCCTTGAAGTAGACCAAGCTCTGACAGACACCTGCCAACAGTTCAGAATCCGCCTAGAGCTTCACCAGCTCCCCGGCCTCCCACGCCCACACCTAATTCAATGGCCTTTAAAAAAAATCAACTTGCTTCCCACTTTCCACCCAGCCAGCCAGAGGAGGGGTGTGGCACCTGCCCCAGGGACACTGAACTGTGTCTGGCCACAGCTGCCTCCCCGGATCCCCCATGCTGCGTGGCCTCCAATATCGAGCTTCCCTTGGGCCTCCTCCCCTCCTTCCCATTCTCGGGGTGCCTTTCCTAGCGCCGCTGCCTCCTGTCCTTCCCTGCATGGAGCGCCTGCACTTGGTGGTTGACCGTGGCCCTTGAGGCCCACGGTTCCCTGGTGGGTTCAGTGAACCAAAGACTGCCCATAAAGGCAGTTTTCTTTGTTTGCCTTTTGTTTTTGAGACAGTGTCTCGCTCTGTCACCCAGGCTAGAGTGCAGTGGCACAGTCTCAGCTCACTGCAATCTCCACCTCCCGGGTTCAAGTGATTCTTCTGCCTCAGCCTCCCGAGTAGCTGGGATTACAGGTGCCCACCACCACATCAAGCTAATTTTTTTTTTGTACTTTTAGTAGAGACGGGGTTTCACCATATTGGCCAGGCTGGTCTCAAACTCCTGATCTCAAGTGATCTGCCTACCTCGGCCTCCTGCCTTTTGAATTATTTAGGAGAAGAAAGAGAGAATGCCAGGGCAAAGAGCCCAATGCCAGCCTGGAGCACAGAGTGTGGAAGAGAAAAAGAATGAGACTGAGGGGCTTCCAACACCTGTGAAAATGATCTACAGAACAAAATGCATGAGAACGCGGCACCCTGGCATCTTTCCAGAATGTGGGTAACGGCATCTCCTTCGATACTGACATAGGGAAAGAAAAGTGCATTTCTAAAACATTCGCAGTTATAAAGCCCCAGGGAATACCCCTGAGTGAGGCAGCTCATGACAGACACATCAGGGCTGGAGGGGCTGGAGCTGGTGGCTGGAGGCCCCTGCACGTACCTGACTTCGATGGCCGGGCTGTGCAGGACCTCCCCGTCACAGTTCCAGGAGCTGCTGGAGACGGCACAGCAGCAGGAGGGGTGGCTGCTGCAGATGTGCCCGAAGCGCTTCTTCCCCCCCTCCTTGAGGTCGCTGTCCTCATCCTCCACATGCTTTGATGTAAACTGGAATTTCTTGACGCGGTAAACTTCAACAAAAGTGAAGTCAAACTACCAAGAGACAGTGAGAAGGACGATTCAGCTCTAAACGTCACCCGAGTAGGGCAGCAGAACAGCTCAGGCCAACAGCAAGTTCTCTGAGGCTTTGGTGCACACATGGCCCTTCCCGGAGGATGCAGCTGCTTGTGCAGGGCCCCTGGGTTCCCTTTCTGGCTGACCTGACAGCTCAGAGATGAAGGGAAGCCTGGCATCCACCTTCCCCGGCGCCCACCTTCCCCCACGCCCACCTTCCCCCACGCCCACCTTCCCCGGCGCCCACCTTCCCCGGCGCCCACCTTCCCCGGCGCCCAACTTCCCTGGCGCCCACCTTCCCCCGTGCCCACCTTCTCCCGAGCCCACCTTCCCCTGCACCCATGTTCCTTGGCGCCCACCTTCCCCGGCGCTTGTCAAAATGACTTCTAAGCTTTTAGAAACCAGAGCTTATCTACAATGACGAATGCTTTTTAAAAGATTCTGATAATTAATTAGCAGTGATTTGTGGAATTTTGTATTCTCTTTTTAACAAGCACGACTTAAAAAGCCACATAAAAATAGCATTAGACTAGATCTTAAATAGAACTTAAGTAAAAAAAGAAATGTGACTAAATTTGGAGACTGCAACCCCAAGTTGCACTTCTCCCAACGTGAGGAGACTCAGGTTTTCCTCTGTGTGGGCTACAGAAAGATGTGGCCGGAGGGCCTGAACAGAACCCGTTTCTGGGAGCCCAAAGATTCTATTCGAAGTGCCTTCAAGAACCACTTAAATCTTTAACGTATTGCTTTGTTCTGGTTTTAAATAGGAAGAGAAACAACAGACGAAGTTGTATTATAAACATTCGTACCTCTCAGTTTCTGTGCTCAAATATGTATGTGTGTATATATAGTTATATATGTGTGTGTATATATGTATGTGTATATATATACACACACATACACATTTATATGCATATATACATATATATGCATATACATATATACATACATATACATACATATATATAATATATATGTGTGTGTGTGTATATATATATATTTTTTTGAGATAGAGTCTCACTTTGTTGTCCAGGCTGGAGTTAAGTAGCATGATCTCAAATCACTGCAGCCTCCGCCTCCTGGGTTCAAGCGATTTTCATGCCTCAGCCTCCTGAGTTGCTGGGATTACAGGCTCGAGCCACTATGCCTGGCTCATTTTGTATTTATAGTAGAGACAGGGTTTTACCATGTTGCCCAGGCTGGTCTCAAACTCCTGACCTCAGGTGATCCGCTGCCTCAGCCTCCCAAAGTGCTTGGCCTCAAATATTTATATTTTTAAATGAAACTTTACAAGGAGTAGTTGTACCAGGAGTTTAAAGTTTGTGAAAGTAAAAAAAAAAAAAAAAAATTGTCCTTCCTTCCCTTGAATTAAATAATGAATCCCTACAACATATAAACCAGGGATTGCCGGAACATAAATTACTCACCAATGGAGATTCTGTGCAAAAGCCCCCACTTACCTGGTCCTGCTGGTTGGTGTGCCTGATGAGAAACCTCAGAAAATTGAACCTGGAGCATTTCCGGATGAGGATGAGGTCAGAAGACCCATCCCCCAAGTGGGCGGCCGGGGAGAGGCCCCTGGGGCTCCGGCGACAAGCACAGGACATGTTTGTGGCGTTGATGGCCAGAAACTTTCCACAGACAACTTGCCACTCCTCCACATCCTCTGAAACAGAAAGAACCATGGAGATGTCACAGTTCCAATGGCGCCGGGCAGTGCCCTGCACCGGGACAGTGCGAGGCCATCCCGGCTCTCACCTGGTCATGCATTTGGCAAACACTTCATGCAATCGACTCCAGCTCAACACCAAAAACATCCACCATGGATCTGTTTGCTCCCTGCAGGAAGCGGTACCCAAAGGGTCACTTCCTAGAAGATAGACCTGTTGCCCCTTTCCTCGCTTGGTGACTTTTGGACCGTGATTCAGAACAAGGGTCAGCAAACCGTAGCTGTGTGCCAAATCCGGCCCGCCATCCACCTGTGTATGGCCCGAGAGCTAAGAATGATTTTCACATTTTTAAGTAGTTGAAAACGTCTGGTGCAGTGGCTCACACCTGTAATCCCAGCCCTTTGGGAGGCCGTGGTGGGCGGATCACCTGAGGTCAGGAGTTCGAGACCAGCCTGGCAAACACAGTGAAACCCTGTCTCTATTAAAAATACAAAAATTAGCTAGGTGTGGTGGCATGTGCCTGTAATCCTAGCTACTGGAGAGGCTGAGGTAGGAGAATCACTTGAACCCAGGAGGCGGAGGTTGCAGTGAGCTGAGATTGCGCCACTGCTCTCCAGCCTGGGCAACAAGAGTGAAATTCTATCTAAAATATATATATATACATATATATATATATATATATTTTTATATTTCTGTCTTTTATATATATATATATATGTATTAGCCAGGTATGGTGGCAGGCGCATATAATCCCAACTACTTGAGAGGATGAGGAAGGAGAATTGCTTGAACTCAGAAGGTGGAGCTTGCAGTGAGCCAAGATCACGCCATTGCACTCCATCCTGGGCGATGGAGTGAGACTCTGTCTCAATAAATAAATAGCTGAAAAAAACTGGCCAGGTGCAGTGGCTCATGCTTGTGGTCCCAGCCCTTTGGGAGGCCGAGGCGGGTGGATCATCTGAGGTCAGGAGTTCGAGAGCAGCCTGGCCAACATGGTGAAACCCTGTCTCTACTTAAAAATGCAAAAAATTAGCCAGGAGTGGTGGTGCATGCCTTTAGTCCCAGCTACTAGGGAGGCTGAGGCAGGAGGATTGCTTAAACTCGGTAGGCGGAAGTTGTAGTGAGCTGAAATTGTGCTACTGCACTCTAGCCTGGGCAACAAGAGTGAAACTCCATCTCAAAAGAAAAGAAAAGAAAAGAAAAAAAAACTCAAAAGAATAATATTCTGTGACATGTGGAAATTCTATGAAACTTAAACTTCAGTGTCCATAAATAAAGATTTATCGGCAGATGGCCACACCTACTCACTGCACGCTGCCTAGGCTGCCTCTGCTGGACAGAGACTGTGAGGCTGCCAGAGCCTCAGGGGGTCACCAGCAAGCCCTCAGTGGGACGTCTCCCACATTCTAGAGCACCTGAACAGGGGGCCAGGCTCAGCATCACAACAGCGATTCAGAAGGGGCAATGGGGCTTTCATTAAACCTGCTGCTCCACAGCATTGTACACGGCGAGTGGCAGAAACCTGAAGCTGCCTGGGGCTAAAGAGAAACGGATGCCTGGTGCCAGACGGGAAAAAGGAAAAGGAAAGATGGACGGGGAGAAGAGGCAGTGGACCGAGAGGACAAATCCCAAAACTCCAGCACACACAGTTTCAGCACTGAGCCTGTTTCTTAGGAATTACCCGCAGCTTCCAAACCATACAGGGCCTTCTTCTGCTCGTCCTCCAGCTGCTGCCTGCTTTGCCTGCAAACAAAGCACCTGGAAGACAAGAATATCACCACCTTTTAAATACGTAGTTGCAGGTGCACTGGGGATGCTTGGCACATATAGAAGTATCCACATTCTTTTCACATAGGAAAAAGTTCCATTTCAAAGGCTTAACTAAAAATATTTTTTGGCATATTTATTTGAGGTCTCAGAATTAGACCTACTTCTAAAATTACACATTCAACATGTCCTTCTCTGAAAGGTCTGGACATTAAGAGAAGCACAGCACGAGACGCTGAAGGCCACCTGGAGACGGTTTCTGCCTCGTCTTCAGCTAACAGAGCCCGGCTGGGAGAAATGACCAGGGCACTCATTCCACCAGCGGACTCCTGGGGCGAGGAGTCATTTACTTTCAGACAACAAATAATACGGGGGTTATTTGTTCCAGTCAATAACAAGCAAGTAACTCAGCACCATTAGCTGAGAGCGTAGTCATTGGTCTAGAACATTCTTCTGGACCTGGTGCTGCTAGATTCATACACTGTTGAACAGGACAAGTGTGTGCTCTGGTGGAATTAGCTCAACAGCAACTGAGTTCAGTGATGCAGTGACTCAAACAGCGTCTGCCTCTAAAGATTCTGATTTTATGGTCTGAAATTCCTCACTTAAAAAAGGAAAGGGCCTAGGAGAAGGAGGTTCTGAAGTCTGCATGACTGTCTCCTTCACAAAGGCACAGCCGTCTCCACAGCCCCGTGTGCTCAGCCCAAGGCAGAGCAGTGACAGGATGACCATTCAGGTGACCTCCAGGGTCACTAGTGAGGTCCTACAGCCTGGGACAACTACGTTTCAATTTATTTGAGGTTCTGTTTACACTGGTGGGATATTATTGAGTACACTGTGTGGGGGTGAGGGCGGGGAGTCACCAGGTGAAAAGGAACCCTGCTTATTCATTCACCATTGCAGAGCCTGCAGTGGCCGAACTGCAAACGTAAGGGGAGAGCACAGCATTTTTTGTTTGTTTTGTGTTTTGAGGGAGTCTCACTCTGTCACCGAGGCTGGAGTGCATGGTGTGATCTCAGCTCACTGCAAGCTCCGCCTCCTGGGTCCAAGCAATTCTCTGCCTCAGCCTCCCGAGTAGCTGGGATTATAGGTGCACGCCACCACACCCAGCTAATTTTTATATTTTCAGTAGAGACGGGGTTTCACCATTTTGGCCAGGCTGGTCTTGAACTTCTGACCTTGCAATCCATCCACATCGGCCTCCCAAAGTGCTGGGATTACAGGCATGAGGCACCCCACCCGGCTGAGCACAGCGTTTTTAGTCGTGGTTGACTCCACCAAACCTCCCCTCCCTGGTAGGATGCCTCTTTCCCTTTGCATCCCCTCTCCCTGGGCAGCTGCCCTGGCTCTGCCACCCATCCCCTGGTGCCCAACCTTGTTGCCAGCCCGAGCCTTCTTGCTGGGGGTCCCCTGCCTTCCTGTGGGGCTGAGGGCGTGCTTGGCCTGCTCTTCTAGCTGCAGAGCAGGCTCCTGCCTAGGAGCACAGGGCTAACAGGGTGGAGGTCTCAGCCAGGGGTGCGGACAGGAGGGTCCACTTCCACTCCAGCCAGCACTACCAACGGTCCTGCCGCCAGTGCCCTGCAAAGGCACAGCCACCCATAAAGCATCTGCCATCCTTTCCTGCCTGCATTTCTCCTCCATCAGACCCCAACAGGGGACAAAGGGAACCCCAGCAGGAGTAGACACTGTGCTCAGCCCCCACTCCAACAGTGGGTATGGGACCTTCCCCCAGAGTCCTCATCCCTGGCACAGGAGTGGCTGCCCATGCACACCATGGGGACAGAGACGGGAACAGCAAGCCCCACTCAAGCCTAGGGCATCATGGGCATCACGGGCATTGTGTCTCTGAGCGCGCGACATCCAGCACCCTCCACCACATTGGGAAAATACTTCTGCATTCACCTTCCTAAACTTCCCGCTTCATTTCCCGTCTTTTGCAAGAGAAACACACAAAGAAATGCGCTTACCCTGCCCGGCAGGGTTTCCCATCCCTTGGAGATCCCACTGTATGTTGTGCAGGGAGGAAGGACACTGTCCCTTCATAGCAGTGGTGGGAGAGAAAAGTCTTTAAACCTGGGAACAGAGTATGGTGAAGAAAAAACATCCACAAGGGTCATTGCTTGGTTAGCATGCTGTGCAGGCAGCTTCAGAAAGGCCGCTGAGAGCGCATCTGCCTAAACGGTCTGCGGAAGGGAGAGGCCTGGCCTGCTCCAGGCAATGTCACCACTGAGGACAGTGGCAGGGTCTGTGCCCTCCTACGGGACAACAGCACATCTGGTCTTAGTGCTGGCGCCTTCTGACACCCAGTGATGCTGGGCTGTGGCCACCCTCAATGCCGGCAAAGCAGGGTCTTTGCCATCAGCCACCCCTCGTGGCCTCAGTGATGTGGACTGTGGGCTCCAATGGCTCAAGGTGATCCCCTTTACCCCTTCACCAGGGTCGGTGATGCCCTCGCCTGCCCCACGGCTTGGCCCCCACTGGGGTCATCAGCCACAGCCCCTGTGATGTCCCGAAGAGCTCAGGACAGAGGCCAGGCCCGTACTGCCACCCAAAGTCCGGGGCTGCCTTCCAGGCAAACGTGTGTGCTGTTCATGGGGCTGTCTGCAGCCTGGCGCCCGGGGCTGTCTGGAAAACATCACCCTGCAGGGCAGCAGGGACTGGGCAAGAGGCAGCAGGGGGGGTCCGGGGTACTGTGGGCCACACCAGGACCCAGGCTGTGTCCTACGCGTCTCAGGGTGACACCACTCCTCCATGTCTGATGCTGGGGCTGGTGCTGCCCTGTATGATGTCTGGTGTGGCAGCGACTGCCTGCAGGGAGCCTGCCCCCCACCTTGCCCCCAACACACGGAGGCCTCCGTCCCCCGAACACATCCTTGTCCACAGATGGCAAGCACTGAGTTGAGTGTGAACCGCCCAGGGGTGGGGGAAGCTACCAGCAAGAGCAGTCTGGCTCCCAGGACATCTGTGTGCCTGGAACTCAGCTCCCGACTGTCCCCAGTGCAGCCCTGTCTGTGGGTCTTGCACCTGGCATGGGCCAGGCGGCTGGAGTGCACTCAGTACATGTCTGTTGTGTGGAGAAACAGTGACCGCCATCCTCCTGCCCCATCGGGCAGGCCCTTCCAGGCAGCTGCAACTCCACTTCTCTGCATGGTGGCTCTGGCCTCTCTCTCTGCTCCTCCCATGGGGATCCCATGGGGATGTCATGTCCAGGGCCCTGGGAGGAGGCTGACCCACTGGTCAGCAACCTTCCAAGCCAGCTCCTCGCTCAAGTGCAGGGCGCTGGGCGGGTCAGCTGCCTCATCACCCAGATGTAGCCTCTGGGGTGGCCCCTCACCGACTTCCGATCTTGATGGGCCCCAGATGCCCTACCGGCACCTAAAACTCCACGTGTCTCCACAGAGTATGTCATTTCCACACGCTAGTTCTCCTTCCATGCCCTCTGTACTGCCCAGAACAACTAGACACTTTCTGCCTCACAGCCACTGAATCCAATCCCACCTTCATGAGAGCATCTCAGACCCCGTAGCCAGGATGGGGATCCCGAGATCGGGAAGGTGCCTCCTGCCCCGGGGCTCTTGTCCTGGTGGGAGGGACAGAGCTGCAGCCACTGCCTGCAGTGATGGGCTGAGGGCCGAGAGACGGCGGGGAATCCAGAGGGCTGCCCACCACCCCCACTCCAGCAGCAGGTTGTGGGGGGGAAGGGGCATCCCAGGGGCCTTGCTGGACAGAGCCACATCGGGCTCAACAAAGGGCAGTTGGGCAAATGGTACAACCCAAATCGCTTCCTAAAATCATCGTGGCTTCTCTAATTTCCTCAGTATTCCCCTTCTTAATAAGCTTTAGATAAATACCTAACCGGCATTTCTTAGGTTTTAATTTTCAAGCCACACTAGTTTTTATTTTCATTAGATCTTTTTAAGCTTCGTAAAGTTTACCAAATTACTATTTCTTTCTCTCATAAAAAAAGGTTTAAGATTTTAGTATCAGGAATTACTTGATTTAATTTGATACAGATTTATCTGAAAGTGAACTGTACAGAGCCGGAAGAGCGGGGTGGCAAGAATGGCAAACCTCACGTTCTACGTATTTTCTTCTTTCTTTTTTTTTTTTTTTTGAGACAGGCGCTGGCTTTGTCACCCCAGCTGGAGTGCAGTGGCCCAATCTCTGCTCACTGCAGCCTCGACCTTCTATGCTCAAGGGATCCTCCTGCCTCAGCCTCTCGAGTGACTGGAGTGCCCGGCTAATTTTGTTTTTAATTTCTGTGGAGATGGGGTCTCCCTATGTTGCCCAGGCTGAAATTCTACTTTTTTTTGAGATAGAGTCTTACTCTGTCACCCAGCTACTCCGGAGGCTGAGGTGGGAGAATCATGTGATCCCAGGAGGTCAAGGCTGCAGCAAACTGTGATTGTGCCACTGCATTCCAGCCTGAGTGACAGATGGAGACCGTGTCTCAAAAAGAAAAAAATTAAAAATATATGTACAAAACGATTTTTTTCCAATTAATATTTCCACTTGAACTGTGTGGGGCGGCCCGTGTCACCTGCCTAACAGATGTGAGAGGCTGGTGGCCTAGGTCTCAGGGTCCCAGCACCTGGGCTTCGGGAGTGGACTGTGCCCGTCACGGTGTCTATCCTGTGGCTTATGCTCGGGTCCAGGGGGTAGGATCTGGTTCACAGCAATCAACATTCCAGTCCAGACCTCACCAGCTTCCCGTGGGCACCCCCCTCTGACGGTGCTTCCTGGACTCAGTCGGGTAACGTCTGTGAAGGTCGTCAGGGCAGGAGCAGTGGGGAACGAGTCTGCATTATTTTGAGTTACCTGAAAAGTCGTATCTGGCAAGACCCAGCCACCGTTTCTTCTCACTGTCCTTGATGATGTCCCCGTAGAAGCCATAGCCCAGCAGGGACACGGAGTAGCGGAGGAGCGTGCTGTTGTGGTGGACAGAGGACACGTCCATGGCCAGCGAGTCCCCTGCGGGAGAGAAGCCCCATGAGGGAACACAGCCTCCCTTCCAGCCCCACCCTCCACCCCGGCCCCGCCCCTCCACCCTGGCCCCTTCAATAGCACTTTGCAAACATGGGAGTTACTTAAAAAAAGTGTGAAACAAACAGAACACATTCAATGCCCAGGATTCTCTCTCTTGGGGTGTTGGATGCCATATTTTTTATTCAAATGATCCAAATTTCCAAAACAGGCTTGGGGAGCTGTCCTGTGGGGACAGACAAGAGTGTATCAGTGAGGCTTGTGAAATGTCATTAACTGAAAGGATCGTGGTTTGAGAATGAAGAAAAAGTATATGGCATTTTAAAATACAAAATAAAGCCGGGCGCAGTAGTTCACACCTGTAATCCCAGCCCTCTGGGAGGCTGAGGAGGGCAGATTACCTGTCACCTGAGGTCAGGAGTTCGAGACCAGCCTGGCCAAAATGGTGGAACCTCGTCTCTACTAAAAACACAAAAATTAGCCAGGTGTGGTGCCATGTGCCTGTAATCCCAGCTACTCGGGAGCCTGAAACAGGAGAATGGCTTGAACCCAGGAGGCAGAGGTTGCAGTGAGTACAGATCAAACCACTGCACTCCAGCCTGGGCCACAGAGTGAGACTCCGTGTCAAAATAAAATAGGCCAGGCATGGTGGCTCACGCCTGTAATCCCAGCACTTTGGGAGGCTGAGGTGGGTGGATCACCTGAGGTCGGGTGTTCAAGATCAGCCTGGCCAACATGGTGAAACCCGATATCTACTAAAATTACAAAATTAGCTGGGCGTGGTGGCAGGCACCTGTAACACCAGGTATTTGGGAGGCTAAGGCAGGAGAATCGCTTGAACCTGGAGAGGCGGAGGTTGCACTGAGCCGAGATCTCACCACTGCACTCCAGCCTGGGCAAGAAGAGCGAAACTCTGTCTCAATAATAATAAAATAAATAAACAAAATACAAAACCAGAAGCAGGCTGGACACAGTGGCTCACGCCTATAATCCCAGCACTTTGGGAGGCCAAGGTGAGAGGATCACTTGAGCCCAGCAGTTTGAGACACAGGGAGAACCTGTCTCTACAAAAAATACAAAAATTAGCCAGGTGTGGTGGTGCACCTCTGTAATCACAGCCACTTAGGAGACTGAGGTGGGAGGAACGCTTGAGTTCCGGAGGTTGAGGCTGCAGTGAGTCATGATCGTGCCACTACACTCCAGCCAGGGTGACAGAGTGAGACCCTGTCTCAAAGAAAAAAAAAAATCCTGGCCGGGCGCTATGGCTCACGCCTGTAATCCCAGCACTTTGGGAAGCCGAAGCAGGCAGATTACCTGAGGTCAGGAGTTCAAGACCCGCCTGGCCAACATAGTGAAACCCCGTCTCTACTAAAAATACAAAATTAGGCCAGGTGCGGTGGTTCACGCCTGTAATCCCAGCACTTTGTGAGGCCAAGGCAGGCGGATCACCTGAGGTCAGAAGTTTGAGACCAGCCTGGCCAACATGGCGAAACCCTGTCTCTACTAAAAATACAAAAATTAGCCAGGTATGGTGGTGGGCATCTGTAATCCCAGCTACCCAGGAGGCTGAGAAAGAAGAATCACTGGAACCCAGGGGGCAGAAACTGCAGTGAGCCGAGACTGTGCCACTGCACTCCAGCCTTGGCGACACAGCAAGACTCCACCTCAAAAGAAAAAAAATTAGCTGAGTGTGGTGGTGCACGGCTATAACCCCAGCTACTCAGGAGGCTGAGGCAGAAGAATCGCTTGAACCTGGGACGCTGAGGTTGTGGTGAGCCGAGCTAGTGCCATTGCACTCCAGTCTGGGAGACAGAGCGAGACTCTGTCTCAAAAAACAAAACAAAACAAAACAAAACAAAACAAACCTAAGTGGCTATTTTACAATACACAATTTCTGTGACTTAGGTGAGGCACAGTGAGCCTGTGTACTGTGACGAGGAACAGGCGAGGGTGCTAAAGACCCATCATGCCAGGGCCCACTGTGCTGAGGGCCATGGGCAGTCCCTTCTGCTCTTCCTGACTGGGGCTGTGTCCTGGACTGAAACCTCACAGCCTCACATAGGCATGCCTTCCACAGCGTCCGCCCGGGCACGGCACCCATGCCCACGGCCACGGCCACAGGCACCACGGTGGTACAGCAGCCTCTGGAGGAGGAACGTGGGAGTCAGGTGAGCTGAGGGAGGGCATTGCACATGCAGTGGATTCTGTGGGAAAGAGCTCGGGCCACACTGGGTGTGCCCCCAGAAAAGCTGTTCTGACAAGATGGCTTCGGAGCTGGGTGCTGAGTGGGATCACAGTGCAGCGAGCAGAGCAGGGGACACAGCATCACCCATGCTCTAGGACAGGGCAGCAGCAGCCAGAACCCGCGATGGGGACCAGAACAGGACAGTACTAGGGCGCAGGAGGCCCGGCTGCCCTGGCGTCTCTGGGGCGGCGCAGAGACGTGCACGGGCGGAGGAGGCTCACCGACAACAATGTGCAGTGCTGAGGTTTCCGCGTCGCTGGTGCCCACTGTGGAGTAGCACACACAGTCCGTGGACCCTGTAAAGGGAGAGGGAAGGTTCCTGAATATCATCGGAATAACCTGGAATTGTCATCGTCTCCCAATTCAGGGAGTTGTTCCTCATTCCTTTCCTTCCACAGACCTAGAGTCAACCAACACTAAGGAATAAATAGAATTTACCTACAAAAAGGATATTGGTAATATTAGCGTTGATTCCTCAAGAATATGGAGATTAGGCTGGGGCGGGGGCTCACGCCTGTAATCCCAACATTTTGGGAGGCTGAGGTGGGCGGATCACTTGAGGTCAGGAGTTCAAGACCAGCCTGGCCAAAGTGGTGCAACGCCATCTCTACTTAAAAGACAGGTGTAATGGCATGCACCTGTAATCCCAGCTCCTTGGGAGGCTGAAGCAGGAGAATCACTTGATCGTGGGAGGCGAAGGCTGCAGTAAGCCAAGATCGCGCCACTGCACTCCACCCTGGGCAATAGAGCTAGACTCTGTCTCAAAAAAAAAATACTGAGATTGATCTTGCAACAGTATCAAGCGGTACCCTTTGGAGTTGCTTAGGACACGGCCCTGCAAGCATCAAGGTGACTCCTGAAGCCTGTCTTACAGGGGACCCCCCCAGATGGCAGCAGCGCCCCACGGCCCAGACCACAAGGGCTAAAGGAGCCCACCCAGGCCATCTTTGGAGGCCTGAAAAAGCAGGTTAACTGCGAAGGTCATGGGAAAACAGCACTAGAGAGGCTTTCACACCAAGACACCGTCTCCAGCAACAGCGCTGCACTTGAAGGAGGAGCAGGCTGACCTCCGATTTCCACGGAGTGGCTGCTGCCAGCTGACGTACCTGCAGGGACCCGCTGCCCGCACTCTGCACCCATGCCAGCAGATGCATGACCAAGGTCAGGGCTCTGTTTTCTCCCCTATACAGGGGGCGACCATGGTGTGGCCTCAGAGTGCTGCAGAGGGTGGCTTTGCAGAACTGTGCTGCACCAGGGCGGGGGTGACGGCGGCACGGCAGCAAGGCTGCTAATCCTCCCAGGGGCTGTCTCACTCCGACCAGGTCACAGCTGAGGCTGATGCTCTCCAGCCTGCAGGGGCGAGCCTATCCTGAGGACCTGTCTGTAATAGTGACTCCGGAGGCTCCAACACCCAAGTTCCTCGCTTAGTAGGTCCAGGATGAGGCCGGGCAGTCCAAATATTCGGCACCTGTGCCGGGTAGTTGAAACACCGGGACTGGATCTCCCAGGAACAAACCCTGTGACAGCATCTAGCAGGTCTAATGTTGCCACACCCATGACACCACTCACTAGGGAGTAGCCCAAAGCATGACTTGGCACAGACAGGCTGGCCTGGGTGTTGCAGGTCCCAGGGGCTCTCCCTCAGCCCCCAGGGAATCCACAGGCCGCTCATCATCGGTGGCCTCTGATGACACCTAGAAGTTCAGGTTCCCAATGCAGGTGCTGGACCACAGCCCTCCTGGTGATCCTGAGACCAGACTGTGCAGAGAAGGGCCCTCGTTAGTGGTCTCAGCAGGCTGACGGCCCAAGGGCTGGCACACATAGGTACACATGCATTTTAAACTCGTGTCTTTCTTTTGTGTTAAATCTTAACTCAGACTTGAGTGACATCTCATTTCAAAAATGAGTCAAAAGTGGCCAGGTGCAGTAGCTGCTGCCTGTAATCCCAGCACTTTGGGAGGTCGAGGTGGGTAGATCACCTGAGGTCAGGAGTTTGAGACCAGCCTGGCCAACATGGTGAAACCCTGTCTCTACTAAAAATACAAGCAATTAGCCGGGCACCTGTAATCCTAGCTACTTGGGAGCCTGAGGCAGGGGAATCACTGGAACCCAGGAGGTGAGGTTGCAGTGAGCCGAGATCGTACCACTGCACTCCAGCCTGGGCGACAGAATGAGACCATTTCAAAAAAAAAAACAAAAAGTAAAAGATGTATAAGTGAACCTTTAAGATTACAGGCATGACTCTTTTTTTGTTTTTCCTCACACCCAAGGCCGGGTGCCGTGGGTCCCAGGTGTCTGTCCTGAGTCCCTGTACAGCCCTCTCCGCTGCTCTCCCCAACTGATCTGGCTGAGCATGGGTCTCCTTCCCTCCCAGCACCTGAACATGACGCCCTCAGCTGCCCCAGGCTGAGACAGAGCAGGCAGCACGCATGCATGATGCAGTCAAACTGGGGGCCAATTTCATCAAAGAAACAAATTTCATGCCATAAGGACAGAAAGGAAACATTGTGTAAAGCCTAGAATTTTTCATAAACGTTTGAAGTGGCTGGATGCGGCAAAGGTCACACACCACCATTACTTGAGATTTTTTTTTTTTTTTGAGACGGAGTCTCTGTGTGTTGCTAGGCTGGAGTGCAGTGGTGCAATTATAGCAACTTCTGCCTCCCAGGTTCAAGCAATTCTCCTGCCTCAGCCTCCTGAGTAGCTGAGACTACAGGTGTGCACCACCACACTCAGCTAATTTTCTTTTATTTTAGTAGAGACGGGGTTTCACCATGTTGGCCACGAAGGTCTCGATCTCTGACCTCGTGATCCGCCCACCTCCGCCTCCTAAAGTGCTGGGATTACAGGCGTGAGCCACCACGCCCGGTCTACTTGAGATCTTAATACCAGGACAGGCAGCTCGAGTCCCTGCTTCAGCCCTGTGGACATGGCCAGCTGCGGCTTATGCATCTTTTTATCCTGCGCTTCACTGGCTCAGATGAAAGAGAAGCTGCAGCTGCCCCAGCCGGTCAGCCAACTGCATGGCCCGCCCTCTGAGGACCGGAGCTCAAAAGAACGATTTGTATCCCCAGTGACGGCCCACACTGCAGGAGTAGCTGGGGGGGCCCTCAACATTCCCAACACAACTGAGTACACGAGTTCCTCATCAGCATGGCCGCCACTGGAGTAAAGACCACATGTTCCCGTTCCTGCAGGAAGGATCGGGATCCAGGGAGGTTGCTCCCAGCACACACATCTCCTCAAGGCTCTCTGTGCCTCAGTTCATTAACAGGCAAGGCTGGCTGAAGTTACCAGCCGCAGATGCAGTTAAGGGCTAACACCTGAAGAAGGACCGAATGACAATTTCTTCTTCCTATAGATTTGCTAATGCAACTAAATTAACATGTATTTGGAAGAGACTTGAAAGGTAAAAACATGCTAGATGACGTCTCAAAGCAGCTGCAGCCACACCCTTCCGACGCTCAGTGACGTGTGTCCCGGAGGCAGCCCTCCACCGAGGCTGCTCCACACCCTCTGGATCCCAGGACCCCAACTCTCACCTGCTCCTCCTCCCCCTAACCAGCAAGACAAGCGGTGACCTCTCCACCTTCTAGGGACTGGAACCCTGGAGTGTGAGTGAGTCTGGGTACTCACTCAATGCATGCCCAGGCAGCCTCCCATGGCGTTTGTGGCTGTCAGGTCTCACTCACATTTCTTGTGCTCCCAGGCAGGTCCCCAGGTTGCCATGGCGACCGTTACAGGGCCACCCTAGGGTGCCTCCCTCACTCTTACTCCTCCACTCAAAGCTATGCCATGTCTCAGAGACTCCACGCAGCCCCCCACCTGCTACACCCCAGAGTCTCAGACCCCGTGCAGCACCCCTACCATCCAAGCCACCAGCCTTCTCACTGGGGCCCACGTACTCCTAGGACCACATGCAGAGAGCGGTATCAGAGCAGAGTCAGACGTCACCCCCTGCAGAACCACCGCCTCCAAGACCTCCTGCTGCAGGGAAGAGTGGAACTCGGCATCTCCCTCGGGCCCTGCCCTGACCCTCCACCCCCATCCCAGCCACACTGGCTTCCTCGTCCCCAATACCCCCAGCTCCTCCCACTGGGTGCCCTCTGCACCAGCTGACTCCTGGCTGAGGCCCCTCATCTGTCACCTCTCAGAAAGGCCTCCTGGGCACCCATGGAAAGGGGCCACAGAGACCCTCTCTGAGAACCCTCCCCGCAGCGGCATTTGCTGCACTGCCTTTCCCACCCTGGGAAAGGCTTTCATGCTGACATTCAGTGGGCTGCCTGTCGTCCTCTCCTGGGGCAGAGGCCACAGCCAAGGCCTAGAGGAGGGCGGGGCACACAGCGGCACCCCGACCCCGACCACGGGGAAGTGCAGCCTACACCACCAGGAGCGCTCCTCAGCCACTGGTCTCAGCTCCTGAGCTCTTTTTGGATTTTAAGAGCTGAGGGTTTTAGGGTTTAGCGCTGCTGTTGGCAAATGGTGACAAAAGGCAGATTTCTTGCAAACAAGGTAAGAACCATACAGCATGGATTAGAATGTAGAAAAACAGAATTCATGAAATCCAGAACACACCGCATACAAAGTTAAAAGACAAAAACCTAATTTGGAAAAGAGTTGTAAAACATAAAAACCAATGAAGGGCAAATGACACATAAAGTTATGATCAATTAGAAAGCGACAATGCCCTCTCACTTCCCCATGAGAACTCAGGACTAAGCTAGGCAAAGGAGGTTTACGAAAGCTCAAAGTGCAAACAGCAAGAGGACCTGTGAAAAGCAGCATGGTCTCAGCAATAAAAGCAATACAAACAGAGATAGTAAATAAAGATCGCGAATAAGGCAGCATACCTAGCCTATCAGATGGGATAAAAGTTAAACCACACACAAACCTCCAGGCTGCGCCAGGTTTTGGGAAATTCCCTCTCCCAGCCCGTGGGTGGTCTAGAGAGATGTGGCCTTTATGGGAGAATTAAGTGGGCCCAGAGACTCCAGGTCAAGGCCTGCCCACGAGGAAATCATCACTTGGAGCCTCTGACTGCCACACGTGCGCAGGGCCAGGGTCCTTCATGAGTGTGGAAGATGCAGAGAACGGGAAGGATGGGATTGAGGGGCCTGGGGTGAAGACAGCAGGAGACACAGCCTTCATCTGAGACACCTGTGGCCTTGGAGACATGTGCAACGCCACGAACTTTGGTTGCCTGAGTCATTAAATTGGAATGGGCTGGGTGCAGTGGCTCACGCCTATAATCCCAGCACCTTGGGAGACCAAGGCAGGCAGATCACTTGAGGCCAGGAATTTGAGACCAGCCTGGCCAACATAGCAAAACCCCATCTCTCCTAAAAATACAAAATCAGCCAGGCATCGTGGTATACACCTGTAGTCTCAGCTACTCAGGAGGCCGAGGCAGGAGAACTGCTTGAGCCCAGGAGGCAGAGGTTGCAGTGAGCCAAGATTGCACCACCGAATTCCAGCCTGGACAACAGAGCGAGACTCAGGCTCAAAAACGAAAAGAATTGGAACACCACTTGAACCATCGGTAGCCAGCAAGACAAGTGGTGACTGGCCAGGCATGGTGGCTCAATCCTGCCATTTTGGGAGGCAGAGGCTGGTGGATCACTTGAGTCCAGTAATTTGAGACTAGCCTGGGCAACATAGCAAAACTTCATCTCTACAAAAATATGAAAAAAAAAATTAGCCAAGTGTGGTGGTGCACACCTGTGGTCCCAGCTACTCAGGAGGGTGAGGCAGGAGGATCACCTGAGCCTGGGGCCGTCGAGGCTGCAGTGAGCCACGATCGTGCCACTGCACTCCAAACTAGGTGACAGAGTGAGACCCGGTCTCAAACAAGAAGGCAAGCCGTGATCTCTGCACCTTCAGGGGCCGGAAGCCTGGAGCGTGAGTGTGTGTGAACACAGAGCTCGACCTTGCACAGCTGTGCTCAGTCAGTCATTCAACAGACATCTAAGAGGGCCTTTGGGTGCCAGGGCTTGGTGCCCCACTGAGGACACATGAGTGAAAGCCAAGCTCCCCGCCTGCAGGGAAGACAGACATCAGCCAGGGCCCAGGGGTCCTCTTGAGCCGCCCACTCCCAGGCAGCTCTTCTGCTCTCCCCACTCCTAACGGCCTGCCAGGAACCGAGAGGTTGGCGGCGGCACAGGACACCTGCGGAGAATGGGAGGACACCCAGCAGAGGCTCCGCGGAGATCCAGTGGGATGGTTCTGTAATGCTTTGGTTTAATTGAGAGGCTTGTTATCAGAAGGGGTGCTGAGAGTTTTTTCTCTACTGAGCTATTTCTAAAGAACAATTTCTCCCCTTAGTGTCTCCCAGCTGGGAGCCGGGCTGTTCTCACCAGACAGGGCTCTTCTCAGGTGAGCGGCATTCTTCTAAAACTCATCAGGCAATATTACAAAAAGTCCCTCTCTATAAATAACCGCATCACACCTTCCCCAAAAGCCAAAGGGGAAGATCCTAAACAGACCATCATCTATTCATATATACTTAAAACCATGACCTTGGTCAACTGTTTGCTAACAATTATTAGTGATTTCCGAGATGTTATGCTAACACAGATCCCTAAAAATGAGACTTTATGCTGAAAACACCAACCATGTCACCATGCATGGGGAACACTTTCCCTCACGCTGTTATTCACAAGCTGTTTTTAAGAAGGAGTAATGGCTGCAGCTTCACTGGCCCGAAATGTCACCTGTTGGAGGCAGGTTAGGGTTGGGAACAGCACCTACAGAGAAGATGGCTTGGGGCCTCCGTCCCTCATGAGGGCTGGCCTTTCCCTTGCTTTGCAGCAAAGTGGGCTCAAAGCCTCCAACTCTCGCTCCATCTGGTGACCCTGTGACCTCACCCCCAGTGCCTCCTGTCGTCATCCATAAAACGGGGATGATTTCGGTGCTCACATCCCAGAGCTGTGACGAGAGCAGAAATGTGCACCATGCGGCATGGGGCATCTGCCTGGAGCCTGGCCTGCAACCAGTCGCCACCCGTGGGGCCAGACACAAGGCCGGAGAGGACGGCGGCACCTCGTCCCCTGCCAGGTCATTTGCAAAGTCTGCAACTCACCACGCTCAGGCCCTCAGCCTGATTTTTTCAAAAAACAAGGTGCTTCCTAGAAGGACACTGAGTGGACCAAGCCAAACCAGCACTTGAGGACACAGCCCACTGGCTCCCGGCTCACCCAGGTCCTGCCCTCAGTTCCGCCCCTGCCTCTCCCGCTCAGTCTCCTCCCAACTCCCCACCCCTGCCCACACCCACCCCTAACTCCCAGTTCCTTCAGATCCAGAGGCCACCTCTTCCAGAATGCACCCCACCAACCTACCCACCTGCTCCCAGGCACCGGGGGCCTCCCTACTCCACACCTGCACCCCGGCATTGGGGTTCTCCTGCCTCGTGTGAAGCAGCCTTCGGGGTAGTCGGGGAACTTTCCTTTCCACAAGTGCCTGTATCATTGGTCATAAACTCTCAGTGATATCCCCCCAAGAGTGGCCCTAATGTTAGGAAATATGTACAAACTAAATGGAGCATAATTGGGTTATTAAGTGTCCGAGGTGGCTGCTTATGGAGAACAATTCCTAAGGACGGGAACAAAGAGAACAGAGAATGCCAGGCTGGCTCCGTACCTGCAGGAATGATTCCGATCCGGAGGCTGCTGGGGACCAGCACAGCCCGGGGGTGGTTCTGGTCGACCCCGGCGCTCCTCTGCGTCCTCCCAATTAGACCGTGCAGCACCTCGCTGAACATGCCGTCACCGCCGACACAGACGATGCTGCGAGAGGAACAGCTGGTCAGGGCCCCGGCAAGGGCGTCCTCTTAGTGCCCTTGAGGCTTCCAGCTTCAGGAGGGGTAGCCTGCGCGCCTGGCCCTTGGCAGGTGTCTGGGAGCGTGGCTCCTGAAACGTCCCTAAGTGATAAGGACACGCCGCTCTGCTGATTGGCCTAGACCACGTGTACAAACAATGATATTTATGGCAGATATTGGCTTTCCTTCTTTGAGTCTGGAATTTGGGCTGCTAGGGAGAGAGTGCCTGCATGCCCGTACCCCATCAAAAACACTATACTCTGGGTCTCAAGACTCAAGTTTGTGGGGCGGGAACAGCGGACCTGTGCCGCCGAATTTGTGATAGCAGACGGGGGTGCAGTCCAGGCGGCCTGCGTGGCGGGAGAGGCACAGGCACCTGCGTGTGGACGTTTCTCCTCGGCTGAGCCAGCTGTGCAGGCTTGTGGTGTCCTGGTCAGAAATCTCAGCCAAAAGCACGACCCCAGCTCAGGCAGCAAAACACCAGCTATGTGGGTGGTCATACCCAAGGCAAGAGCAGAGGGGATGGAACAGATGCTGGACAAAATGGGTCATGAGAAAATCTAAGGAGAGGAGGTGGCAAAAGGGGGCAGTGGCCGATGGGAGAAAGGACGGGTTTTAGGGTGTGCTGTCCTATGCCAGATGACCCTCAGGGAACCAACACTGAGGCGGCAGAATGAGGGGTGCGGGCATGGGGACAGACACGTCACTGCAGCCCAGAGGGAAGGCGGAGGACAGGGCTCAGGTTTGCCGGATATCCCAGTAGCGTGCGGCAACCCGAGAGCTCCCCTCACCGGGGAAGAGAGGGCTGCACTTGGAAGGGCCGCCCATGGAGAAGCAGCGTCAGTTGACTAGAGGGTGCAGCCTGAGGGGTCCTGTCAAGCACGGCAGCATCCAGGTGCCTGCCCACTCCCTGGTGGGTCTGGCTGTGCAGGCGCGGGCCAGTCTCCAGGGCTGAGATCTCTGCCCACCACTCACCATGCAGGGCACCTGCTTCGGGCCCCGCTCCCATGGGAAGGTTCTTTGCCCTCCCCACAGCCTACGCCTTGTGCTGGGGCCAGCTTCCCAGTGGGGCTGTGCTTTCAAGGACAGGGCATCCTTGAACGTGCAGTGTAGCATCTGTGAGTTCACGGATCACTCAGACGGCTCAGCTGCAGGAAGAGCAGCCCTCACTGGCCAGGCCTCCCGGCCTCCTGCAGGGGATGTGCCCGGGGTTTTGGGAGAAGGTGTGTGCTCAGGAGTTGAGGTCCATGGCATGACTGGCTGATCTCCTGGCCAGGGTGGGTGCAATAAGGTACCAGCCCCATCAGTGATGAAAAGTGAAGACGATGATCTTCCTGCCAAGCTGCAGTGGGTGGAGTTGGGGGGAGCGTGTGGGGGAGCTGCAGTGGGTGGAGTTGCGGGGGAGTGTGTGGGGGAGCTGCAGTGGGTGGAGTTGGTGAAAAGTTGGTGGAGGCGCAGCCTGCTTCCCAGAGTTCATGACCAGAACCCTCCCGCATTAGGCGGGGAGGAAAGGGGTCTCCCTGTCAGCACCTAAGTTCAGGGGCTGCTTTCATTTCCTTTTCTAACCCTAGCACCAGCAGAGTGCTGGGACCTGGCAGATACTCAGTAATGTTTGTGGAATGAATAATGATTTCAATAGATATTCGCTGCAATTTATAACACATTGCTCACAGATTCCAGATGGAACACAGAAGAAAACAAAAAGCCCATCAATTACAAGGCCATTAACTACAGGGGAATAGCTCAACTCAAGATGAAGAATGAAATTTTAAGCATAAAGAACAATGTAGAAAGAGCTGGACAGACTTGAGTACATGAATTTGAAAACTTCTACTGGCAAAAAATAATGCCATAAACAAAATTAAAACACAATTTCAAAACTAGCAAAAATACAAAAATTGGAATATAAATATGAACTGCCTATTATTTGTTGGATAAAAGAACAAATGACTGAAATTATGGCCAACAGAAGAAAATGGGCCCAAGACATAAAAATCAAGTCAAAGAAACCAGCTAGCTAATAAACATATTTCTTAAAAGATCAGAGATTTTCACATGTCAGATTAGCAGAGAAATTTTATAGTGATAATACCTAACATGTTGGCAAGGATAGTGTATAATGTACTTTGAGGAAGAAAGTAAGTTGGCTGGTGTGGTGGCTCATGCCTGTAATTCCAGCACTTTAGGAGGCCGAGGTGGGTCGGGTGGATCACCTGAGGTCAGGAGTTCAAGGCCAGCCTGGCCAACATGGCAAAACCCTGTCTCTACTAAAAATACAAAAATTAGCTGGGCATGGTGGCAGGCACCTGTAATACCAGCTACTCAGGAGACTGAGGAAGGAGAATCGCTTGAACTTGGGAGGCGGAGGTTGCAGTGAGCTGTGATCCTGCCATTGCACTCCAGCCTGGGCGACAAGAGCGAAACTCCACCTCAAAAAAGAAAAAAAAAAAGAAAGAAAGAATGTAATTTAATAGCATCTCTTTTGAAAGCAATATGGCAGTACACGGCAGAGATTTTAAAATGTTAATCTTCTATGACTAATTTCATTTCTAGGAATTTACCTTAAAAAATGTAGATGTATGCAGAGAGATATATGTACAAGAATGCTATTCTAAGAGTGAAAATTGGAAAGAGCCTGAACATCTACAAGTGAGAGACGAAATAAATATGGTATGCCCACAAAATGGAACGTGACAGACGCATTCAAAATAGTACTGTTGGGAAGTCTTCGGGAATTTCTGGGAAAAGAAGAATCCCAAACTGCAAAAATGACAGCGTCCAAACTTTCTTGATACTGTACTTGGTTGATTTGTTTGTGTCTACACAGTGCTGCGTAAGCACGTGTTGGGAAAGGCCGAAAGCAAACAGAAGCAGCAAACAGCCATCCTTGCCCAGCCGGGGAGGAGCCCAGGGCTCTGCACTTTTCTTTCCTGCCTTTCTATAAGAAGCGTGTTTACTTTTACAATTGGTTGTGGGCCTGGGAAAGGGGGCGGGGCGGGGCGGATTTAGTAGATCTTTGTCACTAACAATTGACTTAATCCCGATGCTGCTTACTCACCCATCGTATTTCTCCATGTTGATCTCATACAGAGTCTCTTTGGCCTGATTGGCATGCTCAGTAACTGCAGGAGAGAAATCACATCACACAGTTTATACTCACATCTGTGAGTCCTCATGTCGAATAAAAGGCAAAGAATCCATTCTTCTAAAATGAGTTCCTGTAACACCTTGGGGTGGCGGGGGGCGGTTCCTAGATAAAATTCCTTCTTCAATCCTACGTCACTCTTACAGCATGGAATCAAGCTGACCTCCGCAGAATGTGAACACGGGCCTCTCTTGTGGCACAGTCTACTGGATAAGATGCAGCGTTCTTGGCATTTAATTGCCAGCAAATAATAATTCCTTTGAAAGAGATTATATCTGTTTCATACGTTTTCCTTATTATACTTTCAAAACTGTAGACCATACCAAAATGTAGTAAGAAGATAATGTTAGCACAGGCTCTGCACCCAGTGTCAGCTTCTACTGACTCTGCTGTACACACAATTTTGTGTCCTTGTTTTCCTGTCATATCCCAATCGCCTTGTTATCATTAAAAATTCTTTGTAAAGACCCTTTGGAAGTGCTGCGTAACACTCCTTCAGATTCGCCACCATTGTATGTTTATGTCTGCTGTTTGGGGGCATTTAAAATTGTTTTGTGGCTGGGTGCAGTGGTTCACGCCTGTCAGCCTAGTACTTTAAGAGACTAAAACAGGCAAATCACCTGAGGTCAGGAGTTTGAGACCAGCCTGGCCAATGTGGTCAAACCCTGTCTCTATTAAAATACAAAAATTAACCAGGTGTGGTGGTGCATGCCTGTAATCCCAGCTACTCAGTGTTATGTGTAAAATTTTTCTTTTTGGTGTCCCAAAGAAAAATTAGTACTGGGACAAAGGATTTCTCAGCAAAGCAATTCTTTTTACTTTCTGCAGAAAGGGTACTCCCGTTAGCAATTTTGCCACAAGAGTACAACGAACAAAGGAAGCAGACGTATTTATTTCTTACACATTTGGGATCGTCCTTACTGCTGTGTCTGATCTCTGTTGGCTGGAGCCAGACCTCACAATCTAAACTAAAACTCGATTGGCTAGTAACTTGAAAATGTTCTAAACAGGTAAAGCAATGGAGAGCAAATAAAGGAAGTCCAAATAAAGAAGGGGCATAGGGTGGGAGCTGGGATGTGCCTGTGAGCACGTCCAGCACAGATATCTTGGTTAAAGTACAAGGACATAGAATGTACTACGTGCCTGTAAGCATGTCTAACAGCTACATAGGATAGGGCTTCTAGTAAAAAGCAAGAAGGCTTTTGAAGAAAGTGTTTAAAACAAACTATTATTTCTAACACTTATGAATTTTCCTTAAACAAGAAAGGAAACTTTGAAGAGGAACTCTTCTACTTCCCACATCGGGAAGCTGAGGCATGAGAATCGCTTCAACCTGGGAGGTGGAGGTTGTGGTGGGCTGAGATCACGGCACTGCACTCCAGCCTGTCCAGCCTGGGTGACAGAGCGAGACTCTGTCTCAAAATAAAAATAAAAAGAAATAAGGTTGTTTCCAGTGCTTTACTATAATACCAACAGTGCAATGGACTGCTGTGTGTATCCATCTCTGTGCACTTGACTGTGTCCTAGGAAAGATTTAGGAAAAATAAAATACTGGGTGAAAATGCCCTCATTTTTCAGGCTTTCAACCCACATTGCCAAGTGAGTTTTTAACATCACTTCACAAAACACAGTCTATCTCCACCTTTCCGTATCCAGCACTTGTACTGTGCGTGACTATATTGTGCATTCTGAATATCCCTTATTGATGAGATTATCTATAAGACTTATTCATCCTTTGTGTCTCCTCTTTTAAGAATTTTCTGTCTGTAATTGTTGCCCTTTTATCTTCCTAGAGTTTTTCTTGAGCTTTCTATGCTGAGACTTGCCTAGAAAATACTAAAAGTTATTTATTTCATATTCTTCCCATTCTAGTATGTAAAAAAAAAACCTTCTGTTTTGTTTAAAATAATCTTACAGGATAAAAATCTTGGGCTGGGCATGATGGCTCATCCCTGTAATCCCAGCACTTTGGGCAGCCAAGGTGGGTGGATTGCTTGGGCTCAGGGGTTCGAGACCAGCTTGAGCCACATGGTAAAACCCTGTCTCTACAAAAAATACAAAAACTAGTCAGGCATGGTGGCACATGCTGTGGTCCCAGCTATTTGGAAGGCTGAGGCAGGAGGATCGTCTAAGCCAGGGAGGCCGAAGTTACAGTGAGCCAAGACTGCAACACTGCACTCCAGCCTGGGCAACAGAGTGAGACACTGTCTAGAAAAAACGGAAATTTCTCTAGTGACTATACTTGAATCACTCTAAAACTGACTTCTACACAGTTAACACAGAATGTGTACCTTACCAATGATGTCAGTGGTGATGGAGGCTAAGGTGAACAGTGGTGCCACTTTTCTTTCATATATCCGCTTGCCTTGTCCTTTTCCTCCGAACGGATTGATAAATACCAGTAAATGCTTTGGTCTGGATGCTGCAAGACAACAACATGTAAATAAGAACAAAAATAAAAAAATCAAAATTAAGAAGTCTGTTATTGGACAAAAATCAAACCATGAGGGTTTTAGAATTCTGATTAGTGATATCTGATATAAAGTGTTTTTAAATCTTAAAAAACAATAACAAAGGGTTTCCTGACCTATGAAAAGGGAAAATCAACAGGCTGTCCAACTGGGCATGTCGGGTGTGGGAAGCAGAAAAGTTCCTCTTCAGAGTTTCCTTTCTTGTTTAAGGAAAATTCATAAGTGTTAGAAATAATGTAAACGCTTTCTTCAAAAGCCTTCTTGCCTTTTTGCTAGAAGCCCTGTCCCATGTACTACTATGTACAGGCATGTAGTACATTCTATGTCCTTGTACTTTAGCCAAGATATCTCTGCTGGACGTCCTCACAGTCACAGGCATGTCCCAGCTCTCCATTGCTTTTACCTGTTAGTTTCAAGTTGTTAGCCAATCGAGTTTTAGTTTAGATTGTGAGGTCTGGCTCCAGCCAAGGGAAATCAGACACAGCAGTAAGGATGACCCCAAATGCATAAGAAATAAATATGTCTGCTTTCCTTTGTTCATTGTACCCTTGTGGCAAGATTGCTAACGGGAGTACCCCTTCTGCAGAAAGTAAAAAGAATTGCTTTGCTGAGAAATCCTTTGTCCCAGTACACATTTTTCTTTGTGGCACCAAAAAGAACAATTTTATACATAACATCAGACATCGTGAAAGTCCCATGAACTCAGAATTCCGACTGAGAAGACTCTCTCTGCTCTGAAGGGTGCTGTAGGGTGCACCTCCTGGGGGTGGCAACCTTGTGCTTCTGCAGGTGAAGGACTTAAGTGGGCAGACAGCAGGAAGAAGGAAGCAGATGTAGGGAAGAGTCTTAAGAGAAGCGGACACGCAGGCATAGAAAGAGGAAGCCACACAGGGAGGTGCTCGCAGAGATGGGAAGACAGAAGCCAATGGCTTCCTTGACCTCATTTCAGTCCCTCCAGGGGCCCCGCCAGACTCCCATGCTTGGGTTTCCTCAGTCACCCCCATTTTCTTATCACAACTTCTACATTTCTGTGTTGGTGGGTTCATGTAAATCTGCTACTTAAAAGAACATGTTTAACTAACAAATCAATAAAAATAACAAGACGGTACCTGCCCAAGAAAACTGAAAACCTAAGTCCATATAAAAACCCAGACACGAATGTTCATCACAGCATTTTTCCCAACAGCCAAGAAGCAGGGACACCCAGACGCCCATCACAAGAAGAACAGATAGAGATGCAGTCCACACATCAACAGAGCATCCTTCACTCACGAAATAAGCTAACTACCGGTGCACAGCCATCATGAATCAATGTGAAAACAGTACATAGAGTGAAGCCTTCCGCCCAGGAGCACATGTGACACAGTCCCACGTACATGAAGTTCGAGAGCAGGCAAAACAAGACAGCACCAGCCCGGTGGTTTCCGACCTGATGGGGAAAGATCATGGGAAAACTTCTGGGGTGACAAAAGCTTTGATGGGCTTGAGTTACAAAGATATGTGTGTTTTAAAATTCATTGATTGAAACTTAGGATTTCAGCCAGGCACAGTGGTTGACGCCTGTAATCCCAACAGTTTGAGAGGCTGAGGTAGGAGGATCATATGAGCACAGGAGTTCAAGACCAGCCAGGGCAATAAAGTGAGACACTGTCTCTATAAAACAATCAAAAAAAGTTAGGCTGGGCTTGGTGGCTCATGCTTGTAATCCCAGCACTTTGGCAGGCTGAGGCGGGCAGATCACTTGAGGTCAGGAGTTTAAGACCAGACTGGGCAACATGGTGAAACCCTGTCTCTACTAACAATACAAAAATTAGCTGGGCATGGTGGCAAGTGCCTGTAATCCCAGCTGCTCGGGAGGCTGATGCAGGAGAATCACCTGACCCCGGGAGGTGGAGGTTGCAGTGAGCCAAGATTGCACCACTGCACTCCAGCCTAGGTGACAGAGTGAGTGAAAGTCTGTCTCAAAAAAAAAGTTAGCTGGGTATGTGCTTGTAGTCCAAGCTACTCTGGAGGCTGAGGTGGGAGAATCACTTGAGCCTGGTAGGTCAAGACTGCAGTGAGCTATGATCATGCCACTGCACTCTGCACTCCAGCCTGGGCTAAAGAGTGAGACATCACTCCAGAATCTACAAATATTACAAAGAAAATAAAAGAATTTACTAATAAATTCAGGTCAGTAAACCCACAAACTTGGATGAAATGGATAAACTCAAAAAACAAAATTTGTCAGAGATATCAGAAGAAACAGAAAATCTAATAGTCCAACAGCTAATAAAGATACCAAAGGTATTAATTAAAACTTCCCACAAAGAAAATTCCAAGCCCAGATGATTTCACAACTGAATTCTTCCAAACTTTTTTTTTTTTTTTTTTTTTGAGATAGAGCCTCGCTCCGTCGCCAGGTGCCAGGCTGGAGTGCAGTGGCACGATCTCGGCTCACTGCAACCTCCGTCTCCTGGGTTCAAGCAATTCTCCTGCCTCAGCCTCCCGAGTAGCTGGGACTACAGGCGCGCACCACCACACCCAGCTAATTTTTGTATTTTTAGTAGAGATGGCGTTTCGCCATGTTGGCCAGGATGGTCTCGATCTCTTGACCTCGTGATCCGCCCACCTCGGCCTCCCAAAGTGCTGGGATTACAGGTGTGAGCCACCGTGCCCGGCCCAAACATTTTTTTTTTTGAGACGGAGTCTTGCTCTGTTGCCAGGCTGCAGTGCAGTGGCGCAATCTTGGCTCACTGCAACCTTTGCCTCCTGGGTTCAAGCCATTCCCCTGCCTCAGCCTCCCGAGCAGCTGGTACTACAGGTGCATGCCACCACGCCCGGCTAATTTTTTGTATTTTAGTAGAGACAGGGTTTTACCATGTTGGTCAGGATGGTCTTGATCTCTTGAACTCGTGATCTGCCCGCCTCAGCCTCCCAAAGTGCTGGGATTACAGGCATGAGCCACTGTGCCCAGCTTCTTCCAAACAAGCCTCAAGATTATATGAACTCTTCCAGGGAACAGAAAATAAGAAACATGTATGAACTCTTTGTATGACACCACTGTGACCTTGGGAACAAAACCAGACAAGGACATTATCAGAAAGGGGCTGACATTCACAGACATTCCTCCCCTGAACCCACGTGCAAAAATCCTAAACAAAATACCAGTATGTCAAATCCAGTGATATATAAACAGAGTACTACATCATAACCAGAGAGGTCTGTTTACTCCAGGAATGCAACAATGAGAAATTAATTCAACACGTTAACTGAAAAAAAAAAAAAGAAAATAATGCAATCATCTCAATAGATGCAGAAAAGGCATCTATCAAATTCAACACCCCATTCTCCACTTAAAAAACCAAAACTCTCAGAAAAGTAGGATTAAAAGGAAATTCTCTCTTAATCTGATTTTTAAAATCTATTAAAAACCTAGGAAGCATCATTCTTAATGGTGAAACACTAAAACCTTTCCCTGAGCTCACGACTGAGACGAGGATGCTGCTGGTACCCTTGTATTGGTCCAAACCAGGGCAAAAACATAAGGAAAATAAATAGAAGAGAGAAGAATTGAAATGGAAGAAGCAGAACTGTTATTATGTACAGCTGACATGATCGTGTTTGACAAAAATCTAAAATAATCATCAGACTATTAGCATCAATAAGTGAACTTTGCAAGGTCATTGAATGCAAGGCGAAATACACAATTCTATCAAATTTCTATACACAAACAGTAAAACAATAAACAGTGTGGTAGGGAAAAAGAGACGTTCCCATAAATGGTACAGGGTCCAGCAGATGCTTATATTTAATGAAAATAAAAGGCTGGGCACAGTGGTTTGTGCCTGTAGTCCCAGCTACTTGGGAGGCTGAGGCAGGAGGATCACTTGATTCCAGCAGTTCAAGGCTGTAGTGAGCTATGATTGCACCACTGCACTCCAGCCTGGGTGACAGAGCGAGACCCTGTCTTAAAAAAATGAATATTTATAGGCACAGACATTCAAAAAAATGAATACATAGAAAGAAAAAGGAAAATGAACCTTGACTGCTCACCTCACACTGTATACAAGTATGAATTCCAAATGGCTTACACAGATCTGAATGGGAAGTTTGAACCTGGGGGGCGGGGTTTGCAGTAACCAGAGATCACACCACTGCACTCCAGCCTGGGTGACAGAGTGAGACCGTTTCAAAAAACAAAAAGAAAACAAACAAAAAAAACCCCACTAAAACAGATAACAAGGTTAGAAATTTAAATTGTAGAGTAGCTGAAACAATAGAATCATATACAATTTTCAGATACAAGTGGACTATATCAGATGCACAACTCTATGGGTTTTTCTGTGAATTATAAAGATGGAAATGAACCCACATTCCTCAGTGGAAGGCAGGGTTCAGAGGACTTTCTCTTGGAGTCTGTGCTTATAGGATTAAATCTGGAATCCAATCACCCAAAGTCTCATGAAAACAGGTTTGGGCCAGGTGCATTGACTCACGCCTGTAATCCCAGCACTTCGGGAAGGCGAGGCGGGCGGATCACCTGAGATCAGGAGTTCAAGCCCAGTCTGGCCAAAATGGTGAAACCCTGTCTCTACTAAAAATACAAAAATTAGCCAGATACGGTGGTACATGCCTATAATCCCAGCTACTCAGGAGGGTGAGGAAGGAGAATCGCTTGAACCTGGGAGGTGGAGGTTGCAGTGAGCTGAGATCACACCACTGCACTTGAGCCTGGGTGACAAAGCAAGACTCCATGTCAAAAAAAAAAAAAAAAAAAGAGAAAGAAAAAAGAAAACAGTTTTGATGGGAGGAAAGGGAAGGAGAGAGCAGGACAGACAGAAAGAGGGAACTGAGAGACAAACAGGGGTGAGGAAGGCGGGAGAAACGGACGCACTTTTCTGAACACCCTAGTGCGGAACGACATGCACAGGAGCAGAGCTTGTGGTGGTTTCAGATTCGAGGACTGTCAGGATGAGCTTGTCACAACAGGTGGTGGAGGCCAGGTTCCCCGGGATTAAACAGGGAAGTGTGATAGTGCAGGTCCTCCCGCCCCGGTGGTAATCAAGAGGAGGGCTCTTTCAAGCAAGGATGCTTCTCTCAGGCGGATATATGGGAATGCCTCCTTTTAATAAACTGAAATTCACTTTCTTGATGTAGGTGCCAAATTCATTCAAATATATATAACTAACCTAAACGCATGCCATTTCTATTCTACCAGTGAAGCCTAGCCTGAGTTGGCAAGACTGTGTATTGGGTGAGCTCAGTGGCTCACACCTGTAATCCCAGCATTTTGAGAGGCTGAGATGGGACAATCGCTTGAGCCCAATAGTTCGAGATCAGCCTGGGCAATATGGCAAAACCCTGTCTCTACAAAAAATGCAAAAAAATTAGGCAGGCACGGTCGGGCACACCTGTAGTCCCAGCTACTCAGCAGACTAAGGTGGGAGGATCACTTGAGCCCGGGAGGTGGAGGCTGCAGTGAGCTGAGATCATGGCACTGCACTCCAGCCTGGGCAACAGAGGAAATCCCATCTCGAAAGAAAAAATTGTGTATTAAGGTTGTACTCAAACAACATGAAATAGTGTTATGAATACAAAATGAATGAACGTCTACCGCTTTTGTGTGCGTATCTGTGTGTATACCACATTTTCCTTTTTTTAAACTTTTAAGTTCACAAGTACATGTGCAAGTTTGTTATACAGATAACTGCATGTCATGGAGGTTTAATGTACAGATTATGTCTCTACCCATCCTACCACTTTTTAAGGGTGACAGTCTTGTTACTCAGCATGCAGTAACTAACCCACCAGGCTGCAGGCTCCTACTATGTTTCAGATGTGGACACATCCCTGGCCAGGTGTGGTGGCTCATGCTTATAATCCCAGCACTCTAGGAGGCCAAGGTGGGCAGGTCACTTAAGGTCAGGAGTACGAGACCAGCATGGCCAACTTGGTGAAATCTCGTCTCTACTAAAAATACAAAAATTAGGCATGGTGGCGTGTGCCTGTAGTCCCAGCTACTTGGGAGGCTGAGGCAGAAGAATCACTTGAACCCAGGAAGTGGAGGTTGCAGTGAGCTAATATCATGCCACTGCACTCCAGCCTGGGCAACAGAGCAAGACTCTGTCTCAAAAAAACAGGAAAAAGATTTTTTAACAAAGATGATGATACATCCCAGACAGAGATGAGATATATTCCTCCATGTGCCCAGTTTAATTCTCACATTCAACTTGAATGTAAAAGCTATTACCATCCCGATTCCCAGAAAGAGAAATTGAGGCTCAGAAGGGTAAGTGACCCACCCCCAGGCCTCCTGGCTAGTGAGCAGGGGGCTGGACTCCACGCCGGGTCCAGGCTGTGGAGCCCATGCTCTTTGTGCTCACTGGGCTGGTCCACTAATGAGAAATTAAGTCAGCCTGACTCATCATGTCCACCTGGGGTGTGGCCAGCTGCACGAAGGCAGAGACATCAGGAAGATTAACCAATCGGGAATGCACGTGCCACCACGGCCCTCCCGTCTCTCAGTCCAAACACACACATACTCAGCTTCTCCAGCATCTCCCGCAGGGTCTGCAGCCACAAGTGACACAGCTGCTCCTCTGGGCACCAGAAAGTCACCTGCGCCCACTTCCAGCGGTGCCGTCTTGCTCTCTTTACACAGTGAACTGCACAGAAGCAAACATGCTCGTTAGTGCAAGTTTTGCAGTGTCACTGATGACGCCTCAAGCGAATACCCACCAAATGCAGCTAATTACAGGTTCCTAACTCGGATTTCCCAGGGGTTCTCTTCCCTTCTAACTAGTTAGTAACTACCGAGGTATATTAGCAAAACATCCTCTCTTTCAAACCTTTTAAGTCACATAAAGAAAATAAGAGAAAAGGGCCAGGCGTGGCGGCTCACGCCTGTAATCCCAGCACTTTGGGAGGCTGAGGTGGGCAGATCATGAGGTCAGGAGTTGGAGACCAGCCTGGCCAACATGGTGAAACCCCGTCTCTACTAAAAATACAAAAATTAGCCAGGCGTCATGGTGCACGCCTGTAATCCCAGCTACTCGGAAGGCTGAGACAGGAGAATTGTTTGAACCTGGTAGGCAGAGGTTGCAATGAGCTGAGATCGCACCAGCACACTCCAGCCTGGGCAGCAAGAACTAAACTTTGTCAAAAAAAAAAAAAAAAACGGGAAAAGATGACCATTAACAAAAACATTAACAAAAGGTAGCCTTTGGAAAAAAAATACTAGGAAGATTTCATAAAGATAAATCAATGCACTGAGCTTGTTAAGCAAATGCCAAAAAAGTTCCTTCTCGTGTAATCTACATAGAATTAATGAAGATTGCGGGAGAAGACATTTAGGCTCTGTCACCTGTAAAAGCGTAAGGCTTTTCCATTTTCTGCCATTTTCCACTGCTGTGATGTTTCCCGTGAACGTCTGTTTCCTCAACGGCGATGATCTCAGATACAGGCACAGAGCAGGCATCTGTAAAAACACCACGTCTTTCTGTCAATGAATTCGTCAGAATCCACACAGGTAAAAGAAGTCCAACTCCAAAAAGCTGAGAACATTCTGCTTTAATACTCTTATTAGAAATCCAGGCTGGGTGTGGTGGTGTGCACCTGTAATCCCAGCACTTTGCGGGGCTAGAAGGCGGGATCGCTTGAGCTCAGGAGCTGCAGTGAGCTATGATAGCGCCACTGTACTCCAGCCCAGGCAACAGAGCAAGACCCCATCTCCAAAAATAAGAAAAATAAAAAAATGAAAAATCACAAAATAAAAACAAGGTTATATGTCACTTTTAAACTCCAAGCTAAGTAACTATGGGCAGCTCGATGTTACCTGAGAGTGGGATGTTTTATTCAGCAGTCACCAAATGGAAGCTGCGATTTTTCACACGATTTGCTCAGCCATTCAGGCAGCAAAACTGTTCTGGGCCAGCTACCGTGTTAAATTCGGGGAGACATGCTCAAGACACGGCCTCTGACTGCAGGACAGTGTCTGGTTCGGAAATTCCAGTGGGAAGGAGACACAGGACAGGACCCAGGACAGCTGGAACCACGGAGTGTGCAAGTGAGGCAGAGCCCAAGTGTGGCGGGACTGGAGTGGGGCAGGGGAGGAGAAAGAGAGGACTTGCAGGGACTAGGGGATGACAGCACCGGATATGCTCCCCGCTGGGAACCAGGAAGGGCCGATTCCACCAGAGCCAGCTGGGGTGTGTTCATTCGGTGGGCAGCTGTAATTATAGGACTAAACATCAAAGAAAGTTCTGGGCTGGGAGCAGAGCCGTGGGAGGAGACGGGTAACTGAAGTCAAAGGCCTGCAAGAACCTGCCCAGGAGAGCATGGGATTGAAGACAGCAAAGCCACATCTGAGCAAGCGGGCTTCCAAAAGCTTATTCTAGAACTACTGTTAGGGAGGAATGATATATTTTTACACAGAAGAACCTTATAATTTGTGGTTAGCTTCCTAGGTTGGCTATAAAACCTGCAATATAGCTAAAATACTGTATTTTTGCCATAGCTAAATGCAATAAAAAATATTGCTATAACATTTGTAGTAATTTTGCATCATTTTAAAAGTTGCTTCCCCTAGAAATCAAGTTATAGGAATCTAGGAGGGCAGTGTCTGAACTGGGCTTTTAAACACTGCAGAAACCTTGAAAGGCCAGTAGTGGGGCCTCCTGACTCCCTCTTACTTGTTGGGGAGGTGGTTACAGAGGAAGAAGTCTGGCAGGAGGGGCGGAGATCTCAGGAGGTGTCTGTGCAGTCTGCTCCTGGGTATAGGATGTGGGGTCATAGGATATGGGGTCCAGAGTGACTCTCAGGGCCCCCACCTTCCGGTGCCCCCACCTGGGCCACCCTCCTGGTTTCCCATCTTTTTTTTTTTTTTAGGTGGAGTTTTGCTCTTGTTGCCCAGGCTGGAGTGCAATGGCACGATCTTGGCTCACTGCAACCTCCACCTCCCCATTCAAGAGATTTTCCCGCTTCAGGCTCCCAAGTAGCTTAGACTATAGGCGCCCACCACCATGCCCAGCTAATTTTAGTAGAGACGGGGTTTTGCCATGTTAGCCAGGCTAGTCTTGAACTCTTGACCTGAGGGGATCCGCCCACCTCAGCCTCCCAAAGTGCTGGAATTACAGGTGTGAACCACCGTGCCTGGCCTTCCCATCTTGCCCTCGTGGCTGTGACTCTAGAACACAATTTCCACCCACTTCTTATTCTGCTCTCCCTTAGGACCCCGGACCCCGATGCTCTAGGCCCCTCCCCACTCTGCAGCTCGGCATCCACACAGGACAGCCACATGGGCTCCCTGGGCATTCTGGACACCCACACGTGGACCAGCTTCCCTGTCTCCACCGCCAGCCTTCCAATGCAGCCCTTCTCATCTGGCACGGCTCACCTCCTTAACCATCCCCTATTTCTTGAGGTGCTGGCCTTGCCCTCCCGGTCCTGCAGGGATGTGACCATGGCACTCAAACCCTATGACTGCACCTGATGCCCTGGCATCCTCTTCCTGTGAGACAGAGCTAATGCCAGGCTTCTGCAGGTCCGGGACCCAGCACGGGCCAGGCTTAGGGCAGGGTTCCGTGACCCAGATGGTTGAGTCAGGGATCCGCCACCTATGGATATGACAGTGCACACTGTGATCTTCCTAGACCGCTGAGAGCAGACCTCAGGACCTCCCCGTGTCTGCGGATAACCACAACCGCATGGCTATCTGATAAGAAGCCATGGTCTGAGAGTCAGCGGTCAGGTCAGTTCCCCAGCATCTGGTCGACCGGTTCAGGAAGCCACACAACACATAGCACGGAAAGGTATGAATGACTCCAGGACAGTCACCTGAGTCTACAGGTTACTAACTTTCAGCCTTGCACATTCAGTCCGACAGATTCCAAGAGCCCATGATGGGACTCGCCATGCTGACCAGGCTGCAGGCCATGCCATGCCAGGGGTGCCCACCTGAGGGCAGGTCCACGCGGGTCCTGCCAGAAGGAGGGACACAGGTGCTGGGGCAGGGAGGTGGCGGGGACAGCCTCCCCGTCAGGGTCAGGGTTCAGAGGGGTCCTCCTGGGTGGAGGAAGGTGACTTGGGGCAGGAGATGGGAAGAGGCAGAGGCTGCTGGGAGGAAAAGGGTGAGTGGCTGTGAAGAGGGTGGCCACTCTGGGCGGAGGGACAACGGATCCCACTTGGGTACGATTCTGAATCAAACTACAAGTGTTCAGCACAGGGCAAGAGACTGAACAGACCAAGGATGCCCTGGGGCGAATCCAGCACCTTCTGCCACACTGGACCTGCAGCAAGGTGCACCTGCTCCTCAGGCGAGAGAAAAAGGCAAAGATGCCAGCAGGGGACATGAGTTTACACACACATTCCTGTCACACACAGATTAATGAATGGCATTATTGTCTCTAAAAAGGGACAGAAAAGTTAATAGAGGAATAAAATTCAATCCTGTCCGCAGAGCTTTATTGAGGAACGTCAAGAATAAGAATACAGGATGGGCACAGTGGCTCACGTCTGTAATCCCAGCACTTTGGGAGGCCAAGGCAGGTGGATTACTTGAGGTAGGACTTCGAGACCAGCCTGGCCAACATGGTGAAACCCTGTCTCTACTGGAAATATAAAAATTAGCCAGGTGTGGAGGCAAGCTCCTCGGGAGGCTGAGGCAGGAGAGCTGGTTGAACTCGGGAGGTGGAGGTTGCAGTGATCCATTTCCACTTAATGAATAGTAAACACATTTTCTCTTCCTACGGCTTTCTTAATCATGTTTTCTTTTCTCTACTTTATTGTAATAATACAGTATATAATTCAGGCCACATAAGAAATGTGTTCACCGGCTATTTATGTTATCAGCAAGGCGTCCAGTCAATGGTAGGCTATTAGGAGTTACATGCTGGGGAAGTGAAAGGTTTCCAACTGCACGGGGCTGGGGCGCTGACCCCCACGTTATTCAGGGGTCCGCTGTACTGGGTACGGCTTGGGACAAGGGCTTCCTCCTGACTCAGGAGACCTGGAGTGGTGTGGCCAGGGCAGGAACGCATGACCCAGGTCTTGATGCAGGCATGGACTTGGCATGGCTTCAGCCTCCATCCAGCTGCTGTGTTACTGTGGGTACGCCGCTGAGCCTGGAGCATGGCTGCCATGCGGGTGGAACGATGAACTCCACAGAGGTTTTAGAAGCTGGAATAAGATAAGGAGTGACAATGTTTCAAGCACAAAAATGTCCGATAAATGGTAGCTTCCTTTCTTGTCAAAAAGGCCGGGCTGGAGATGGAGGGTCTGCCTCCCTCAGGCAGACCGTGGTCCCTGTGTTAAGCTGAGGACTCCACAGAGTGAGACACCCCAGCATGCGGCACCCACCCCTTCTCCCGCTCTCCTTACCTTGGCGTGTCATGGCACTACGCCCTAGTCTTCAAAACTCTGATTTATAATTAGGAGACAAAGAATGGGGTCAAGAATCTGAGCAAACAGACAGCAGCTCCCTGCAGGGGCTCAGGAAACGCTTGCCAGCGCCCACCAGTTGGAGAGCTGGCACCCCCTCATCTGACGGTACATCATGTGGAGGGCAGGGGGCCACCGGGGACTTGCGCACAGTTCTGGAGGACGAGGACGGTCCTCTAGAGGCAGAAGAGCCGCCCTCCGAGGGTCAGTCTCAATGTGCCACCTCCCAGCGGCATCCCCGCACAGCACATGGTGTATGGACACGCCACAGCATCCTCGGGACAAAACACACCAGACGCGGGTGGACAGGAACTGTGGAACGTCTTGCAAAGGGCGGAAGGTGGGGATTTGCAGCACTTTCATATTCTTTTGCTGACACAGAAAAATTATCCTGTGTGTGAGACCCCCCAGTGACTCATGTTGACATGCGGTGAGCTTTCCAGTAAAGGCAACAAGCAAATGGCCATCACATTCCAGAAAAATCAAACGCCATGCCAGCGAGTGAGCCTGGCCCCCTCGTTCTCCGGCGGCTCGTGCGTTTGCCGGCTCCCCCTCTCCAGAGCGCTGCAGCATTTGCCGCAGTCTGGGCGATGCCTGCTGGGGCAGCTGAGAGCACACTGACTTCCAGCATCTTCTTGTTCAGTTCTGTTCTCTGTGTTTTTTAGCGCTTGCTGTGATCCACTGAAACTAAATTTATTTCATGCTCGTGACTCACAGATGAAAATAGTACCTGCTGACAATCAGCTTTGACGCTAGAAGTTCCTGGATTCAGCTGAGCCACAGGCAGTGGCCTCCCATCCAGCAGGAGAGTCCACGGGTTTCCCGTGTCACAGGAGCACTGAGCGTCTGCCAGTGACCCTGGTGCAGGTGTGTGGGCACGCTCACGGCAGGGCAGGGTCAAGGTGGCGGCACACGCCGCTCTGGGCCCCACACAGCCGTTGGGAGGGCCCAGGTGTCTTTCGCCTCTTGGGGATATGCAACAAGAACAAGAGCAAGTTCATAACCAAGGACGTAGCTGTCCCCAGGATCTTCACTAACGCAAGGTGCCACGTCAGCGCCGGCAGAGGGGACAGGGTGAGAGAGCAGGCTGCTGCCCACTGTGCCCACTGGGGCAGTGCGAAGTGCAGCGTGGAAGTCTGCAGCTCACACCCACACACACTGCGGGGGATGCTGAGGCCCAGGAGAAGTGGCACGGGCCACATCGGCCTCCGCATGCCTGGCCTGCTCACAGTCCGAGCAGTAGGCGCCACCCTGGAGAAGAACGCCCAAGAGACCCAGGTGGCTGGGAGTCCTGTTCCCCCTGCAGTTACATGCGACGCAAACGCATTTCCCTGGCAACCCTGCTCAATAAACACAAGCCAGGTGAACATCTGACCTTCATTAAAAATTAAAGTGAGTGCTTGCCCATGCCAAGGAAGACCAAAAACCAGCCCTGCCTGCCACTGCCAGGGAGAGCCCAGAGCCCAGAAATACCACGTGCAACAAACTCAGAGAGTGGGCAAACTATCCCCTCCCTCCCCGCCCACCACGTCCACTCTGACACAGCTCTTTGTGGGTTTGATACACAGATGGAAGGTGGGGGAAGCCAGAATCCACGTGGCGCCCATGGGTCAGCCCTGAGCAGCAACTTCTCCAGAGACGACTGCACGTCTGTGTCCCCAGCTCCCGTCTCCGTGGCAGCTGCTGCTGTCACACAGGGATGTGCCCAAGTTTGGATTTTATTTTTTTATTTTTTTGAGACAGAGTTTCACTCTGTAGCCCAGGCTGGAATGCAGTGTTGTGATCTCGGCTCACTGCAACCTCTGCCTCCTGGGTTCCGGTTCAAGCAATTCTCTTGCCTCAGTCTCCCAAGTAGCTGCGACTACAGGCACACACTACCAAGCCCAGCTAATTTTTGTATTTTTAGTAGAGACAGGGTTTCACCATGTTGGCCAGGCTGGTCTTGAACTCCTGACCTCATGATCCACCCGCCTTGGCCTCCCAAAGTGCTGGGATTACAGGCGTGAGCCACCACGCCTGGCCTTAAGTTTGGATTTTTATATGAAACCTTCTGATTGTAAAACATTACAATTTTAAAAGGAAAAGAAAAACCATGCAAATCAAACAAAGAAAAAAATTTGTGGCCAAATTTCGCCCAAAGACCTCTGCTCTGCAACCTCCAGTGAGGCTGAGCCATGGTTATTCTGACCACATGGGATAATGAAGAAAATCTCATAGCAAGTCCCCAAAGTTCATGATGCTGGGATAAGGTACCTTCTGATTATAACTTACTGCGGTTTCACGCCATGAAATGTATTCTCTGACCCTTGTCAGCACACCATCAGTAGCTGCCAATGTCTCTTCTTCTTGTTTTTTTTGAGACAGGTCTTGCTCTGTCGCTCAGGCTGGAGTGCAGGGGTACAATCTCAGTTCACTGCAGTTCAACCTCCCGGGCTCAAGCAATCCTCCCACCTCGGCATCCCAAGTAGTTGGGACCACAGGTGTGCGCCACCACACCCAGCTATTTTTGTTTGTTTGTTTGTAGAGACAGGGTCTCACTATGTTGTCCTGGCCGGTTTCTAACTCCTAGGCTCAAGCGACCCACCCGCCTCAGCCTCCCAAAATGTTGGGATTATAGGTGTGAGACACTGTGCCCAGCCTTCGAACTTCTAGGGACACATCTCAAGTGAACAGTGTCTGTTCCTTGTGGAACACCCCTCCCCACCCCTTCCTCGTCCTAACGTCCCATGATACCAGCCTGAGGGTGTTGTGGTCTGCCTGCCTCACTGCTCAGCACCCTACAGGACCACCTGGTGACCACCCAAGGTCCAAGGGCTTCTGAGCATCCTGCACATGCCCACCTGGCCCTGCCACCTAACGGCTGTTTAGCACAGACGTTCTGTTAGCATGCACAGGAGGCCTGAGGATGCCACGTCATTCCTCTCAGGAAACAGCTGTGGCACGTCGATGGGCATTCACCTGCACAACCCATTCTGTGGCCAACACACGGGACTGGGCTTTTCCCATTAAGCCAGGAGGTTCTGGAGGGCAGGGTGGAATGACACACCTGTGCGGCCCCTGTCTGTGGGTTTAGGAAATCAATCAGGCTAATCCCAGACCTGCTTAGACGACACCCACAGAACTGAAGTCCATACCAGCTGGCGTTTCAACACAGAACACCTGCCATCTCCACGCCACACTGTCAGGCTGTGGGAAACCCAAGTCAGCCTCCCATCCTAGGGACAAGATGGGGGTCTGAGGGCTCCAGGGACCATACGGTGCCTCAGGGAACTTTGCGATGGGAACGGGACTGATTTGTCTCCAGGAGCCCTGCTCTTCCCCTGTGCACCCTGCTACGAAAGGCTGCAGGGTACTTCAACAAATCCCAGAATCCTTGCCTTTGAAGAAGGAGCTCACCCCAGATTCTAGAGCAGCCTCACTCTGAGCCCCTTCCCCAACCTGTGATCTGAGCTCTAGGTCCTGCATCTTGACCTCTGAGAAGATAACAAGGGGCATTTTAGAGGGCTGTGAAGATCCCATTGGGCGTGAAGCCCACGGCTCTGCAGGGCACAGCACACACCGGCCTAAATGAAAAGCAGCACTCAGATGTCCAGTTCTGGCCAGGATGAAGACAGCTGGATCGCCTGGCTCTCTCACCTGCCATGACTAATAACTCTGGACAAGACAGAAGAAACAGGCAATGAACTGAGGCCAGCAGAGATCCGAGGCCAGCAGAGATCCACAGCAGCAGGCCTGCGGCTACAGAGGCCGATGTGCAGGGCCAGTGGCTGGGAGCTGAGTGTATCTCCAGCTCTGGCCTCCAAGACACCTAAGCTATGGGGCAGCAGGGTGGGTGCAGGCCCCCATCCCAGAGGAGCCAGGGCTTGCTGGGGGTAGGGGGGCGGAGGGGCGCTCAGAGCAGAGGGGGCTGCGGCAGGAATATCTGGCTCTGATAATGACCAGTTGAGTCCAGCCTCACTCCTGAGGGATCAAAACAGGGCAGCCAAGGCCTCGGAGGCCGGGCAGACAGGACCCACCTCCCTCACCACGTGAGACATAGCGGCCCTCTGTGCCCAGCCAGGCTGAGCACCTGCTTTTGAAAAAGAAAAACTGGCTGGGTCTGGTGTCTCATGCCTGTCATTCCAGCACTTTGGGAGGCTGAGGTGGGAGGACGGCTTGAGGCCGGGAGATCGAGACCAACCTGGAGAACATAGTGAGGCCCCATCTCTACAAAATAAAATTTTAACAATTAGCCAGAATGATGGTACATGCCTGGAGTCCCAGCTACTTGAGAGGCTGAGGTAGGAGGACGGCTTGTGCCCAAGAGGTTAAGGCTGTAGTGAACTGAAACTGAGCCATTGCACTCTAGCCTGGGAAACAGTGAGACTGTAAATTAATCCATTAATTAAATTAAATAGAAAAACTGTCCAAAGGACTTTTTTGTTTTTTTTTTTAAGAGACAGGGTCTTGCTCTGTCCCTCAGGATGGAGTGCAGTGGTGCAATCATGGAACACTGTAACCTTGAACTGCTGGCATCAAATGCTCCTCCTGCCCCAGCCTCCCGAGTAGCTGGGACTACAGGTATGCGCAACACCCAGCATCCAAAACTTTAACAGGACTCGGCCTCACAAAATAATGTTCCAAATGTCCAGGAAACAACCCCAGATTAATCAGCCCACCAAGAACCGGGAAATGTCAGCATTCTCAAGGGAATGATTCAACAGACGTCAAACCTGAGATGACCCAGATGTTGACATTTTCAGATAAAGACCTCCAAGCAGCTGTTACAATGCGCTCACCCAGGCACAGCTGAACATCCTTCAAGTGAGTGGCCAGACAGAGGTTTTCAGGAAAGAGGCCCAGACGGTGGCTCACGCCCATAATCCTAGCACTTTGGGAGGCTTAGGAGGGCAAATGGCCTGAGCTCAGGAGTTCGAGACTAGCCTGGGCAACATGGCAAAACCCCATCTCTACTAAAAATACAAAACAAAAAATTAGCCAGGCGTGGTGGCAGGTACCTGTAATCCCAGCTACTCATGAGGCTGAGGAATGAGAACAGCTTGAACCTGGGAGGTGGAGGTTGCAGTGAGCCAAGATCGCACTACTGCACTCCAGCCTGGGCAACAGAACGAGACTCTGTCTCAAAAAAAAAAGTTTTCAGGAAAGAAATGGAAACTGTTGGAACCAAAAGGAAAATTTTAAAACTGGAAAGCAAGTATCTGAAATTTAAAAATCACCAGATAGGCTCAGTAGCAGAAAGGATTGGATAGAGGAATAGTGACGTTGAAAATTGATCAGCAAAACTAATCTACTCTAATGAACAGAAAGAAACTGTTTTAATGCACAAGAACCTTCCGCTTCTGAGAAGACAGGCTGGATATGCTTTTCCTGCTCCTCCTATTAAGTGAAGCCCTGGACATCACACAGGAAACAAACACATGAAGATGTGACAAGCGGAGAAAAGGCAGGCTGCTCAGGGCCTGGGGTCTGAGGAAGGACACACGGTGACTACCCCGCATGTTTCCTTTGCCTCGTCTATCTTGGATCTGGAACTGGAGCAGCCTGAAACCTGGAAATGCCAACAGGTGCAATCACAAAGCCCCAACAAAAGCCAACTCAGTCTAGCCAGGAAGAGGCAGCCTTGCCAGACAGAAAACCCTGAGACAACAACCACCCCGCCCCAGCCACACACCCCAGAAAACACAGGCCCGCCCCCCCACGAAGCCCGCGGGGCCAACTAGCAGCTTAGACTTCCACCCTCGAGAGGCTGTGAATAGGCACCCCAACAACCCCTGCCAGGATGGCACAGGGAGGCTGCACAGGGGGCTGGCACCCCCTCCGAGCCAGCTGGTAAAAAGCCTTATGCCCACCAGGCATCGGTGGAGACGAAGGGGCAGCCCGGGCCCCCACTCCACCCTGCAGTGGTGAGGTGCCCTTCCTCCTTGCTGGAGTGGAGTAAGAGGAAACCTGGCGGGGAGTGAGGGCTGTCACCACCACTGAGCTGCAGGGTGCCACACTCCACCCATGCGCTGTTAGAGGGGTGCATGCGGGGAGCGGCAAGGAAGCACCTCTGCCCCCACCAAGGTGGCCTCAGTGGAGGCCCGGAGGGAGCTGTACCCCACCCACCTGGTAATAATGAGTAGCCCCTGCCTCAGCTGCCAACGAGGCTGAGGGGAACCTGAGCTTCTACCCCCGCCTGGCAGTACCAGCTCCCTTCCCTGCTGGAGCAGTGCCAGGAAACCAGCTAAACGGAAGGTGTCAACACTGCCCAGACTCGGAACATACAGCAAAATGACCAGTGCTACGCGAGGGTGGGAAGGAGGGCTGGGCCTTGGTGAGGCTGAGGATGGAGGAAAACACGTCAGGCAGGGAGGGCAGAGGGCACCTGGAAAGGCACAGGGATCAACACAGCTGGGCAGGGCTGGGCTGGAGAGCACATGTGCCCTGGGAGCGGGTGAGGGCAGGGCCAGATGTGGGGGAGGCTAGGAATGCAAGCCAAGCCGCTGGCACGCATGGGCGAGCAGTGCCTGGAAGAACTTTCTAGCAGGGCAGGGTGTCTGAACATCAATGGGGCACACAGGCCGGCTGTCAGGATGGGCCAATGGCACCAGAAAGGGGATTAGTGACCCTCAGGGTGCTCTCCAAACTTCCAATCCCCGGAATCCAGGGTTCAGCCACTGAGTGCTCCCTAAAGAGATTAGGGAGCAGGAGGGGTTGGGAGGGGAAGACCGGGGCCAGCTGGAGCAGAAATCATCTGACCCAGTCTGTGGCAAAAAGGGAACCAAGGTCAGGGCAAAAGGAGAGAAGTGTGGGATCCGATAAAGCTGAATTCAGAACCCAGCAGAGGTGAGGGGTCCGGGACAGCTGAGGAATTGAGAACCCAGCAGAGGTGTGGGATCCGACACAGCTGAATTCAGAACCCAGCAGACGTGAGGGGTCCGGGACAGCTGAGGAATCAAGAACCCAGCAGGGGTGTGGGATCTGGGACAGCTGAAGAATTGAGAACCCAGCAGAGGTGTGGGATCTGGGACAGCCAAAGCATTGAGAACCCAGCAGCTGACAGGGGTGGGCCACTGGACTAGGAGAGAAGCCAAGAAGCTGGAGCTCGGATGCAGGTGAGAGGCTGGCTGTCTCCAGGACAGAGGAGAACACGTGCCCAGAAGTCCACACTGGGCTGATCTCTGAAGCCATCAAGTCGAGATGAGGCTGCAAAGGAGAGGCCACCTGTATCCTGGACCAGCTACAGGTTCCTGAGATAACTGTCAAAAGGCAGAACTCAGCTGCATTTCTCATAGAAAATGCTGCTATGCAAAAATCTAGACTGTTACAGAAGAAAAATAAACTGGGTGGGGGAATGGGAAGTAAAACACAACAGGAATTTCTTAAACACGCAAAAAGTGTATCTTCTTGAGTATGTAAGTTTCTTAAATACTGGTGTTTTAATTTCTCTGGGATAGAGGATAAAAAATGAAGCTGGGTCAAAGGGTATATATACATTTTTTAAGTTTGAAAACACTGCCAGATTACTTTCCAAAAACAGCAGAGCAGTTCCCACTCCCATCCACCAGGCCTGCCAGCCCAGAAGAGTCCTGAAACTTCCCCAGCACAGAGCTGGGCAAGAGCAGCATCTCACCGTGACCCTTCCCCATCCACTGCTGGGCGAGAGCGGCGTCTCACCGTGGCCTTGGTGTCAGCATCTACTCAGACGCTCAGCAGACGCTTCTGAATGTTTTCTTCTGTGAATGGCCTATGTATATCCATTGCCATTTGTCTAATGGACTGTTTGTCTTTTGCCTATCAATTTTTATATGTAACATGTTTTTAAAATGTTAGCCCTTCTCTATCCTATTTGTTTCAAATATCACCCCCAACATTTTTTATTTTATTTATTTATTTATTTATTTAGAGACGGAGTCTCGCTCTGTCACCCAGGCTGGAGTGCAGTGGCGCGATCTTGGCTCACTGCAACCTCCCCCTCCCAGGTTCAAGCGATTCTCCTGCTTCAGCCTCCTCAGTAGCTGGGACTACAGGTGCCCACCACCATACCCAGCTAATTTTTTTTGTATTTTGTATTTTGAGACTCCATCTTAAAAATATATGTGTGTGTGTGTGTGTGTGTGTGTATACACACATTTTCCGATGATTCAGCTTTCTACTCTTAAATAAGCATCCAAGAGGAGGGAAGGCATAAGCCCCCAACGGATCAGGGTGTCCTTACCCTCAGAGTTAAGGTGCACGGACTGGAAACTGTCCAAAAGCCCATCAGCAGGTGAACAGATACACTAGTGTACCCACACAATGCAATATGACTTACAGCTAGAAAGAAGGAACCGCTGACATGATGGATCTTAGAAACAGCAAAGCGAGATAAAGAAGTGCACATGGCAGGAGTCCACTGATAGGAAATGCTATTAGCAACACGCCCAACCCTGGGGAAAACAGCCCAGGGCCCAGGAGAAGGTTCTGGGATACTGCTAGCCGGGCGATATTTACACAGGAGCACACGATTATCAAAATTTATCCAACTATGTGCTTTAAAAGGGCTGGATTTTATTGCATGCAAATTAATCCTGATAAAGTCAATTTTTAAAAAACACATTTTAGGAGTGGGATTAGTAACATGGAAGACATTCTGCAGTATATTTTCTCAGCTTTTCTTTCATGCATATTTACACTTACACAAATACCAAATTTGAATCACTTCTAAGTGTAAGAATGACTTTTTGTGTATGCTTTTCTGTGTTTTCTAGATATTATTAAATCAACATGACTTACTTTTGTAAGCAAGAAAAACAATTTTTTAAAAAATTATCTGTTGCATGCCTATGTTTTGCCAGGCACTTTGCAGGGTGTGCTGAGGACACACTTTATAAATACAGCTCTGACCTGCCCAATGAGTTTACCACCAGCCTGGGGCATCCCAAGTGGGGTTGGTTGAAGGAAGGGAGGTCCTCCCACAAAGGCAGAGACTGGACAGCAGGCCCTCAGCTCCCAACACACACACACACACACACACACACTCTCTCTCTCTCTCTCTCTCTCTCTCTCTTCCCAGGCTCAACTCTAAAGGAATAAATGCAGGGTTTAGCTAAGTGTATTTTACGACAGCCAGGGAAATAACCCAGATATCAACGCAGTGCTTCCAGTTCAACGAGCATGACCCACTTTGAGTTCCTGTTTTCGGCCTGCCCTACTTCCCACCAGGCTGGCCGCCCGGTGCACCTGCCGTCTCGGCTTCCTCAGGTGCAGGCCTCACCCAGGAAACTGCAGCCGTCCAAATTTCTAGCCCTTATCTTTTCTCTTGAACAGTTAGTCACTGTCCCAGCATGATGACCCACTAAGGAAGGAGCCTGTGCCTGAGTTCAGAGCCAGCTCCCTCCCGACATCACTACCTCTGGACACAGTCCATCGCACTCCCACTGTCCACATCTGAAATAGGGGTGGTGCTATGGAGAAAACAAAGGAGTTGGAATAACTAAGCGGCCACCCCAGCAGGGCACACACAGTGGCCCTGGTTTTGTCCTTAGCCCATCGGTCACCTGGAGCTCCAGGGCTGCTCTCAGCCTCTTCTCACAGGTCCTGCCAGGGCCTATTTCTGCGCAATTTTCCACCTCTCACCATTCCTCAACCTAGTCAATCCCAATGCGTCCAGATACACCTGGGGGAGTGGGTGGCTAGGGCAGTGCCACCTTGCTGACTGAATTAAATATCCTGTGAGCTGGCTCACATTCTTCTGCCCTACTACGGCCTTACTGACCTCAGGTATATAAGAATCTAACCTGGGCCTGATTCCTTCTGGGGACTGTGAAGTTATGAGAAAAAAATGTGGCTGCATTTCTGACTCATTCACAACTCAGCATTTTCCAACTCGCTGATGTTTTCCCATCACCTCGGAGAGCATCCTGGGTGGAGAGGGCAGGCTGCTTCCTGGAGGAAGCCCACCAGCAGGCCCACCAGCCAGGGACCTCCAGCCAGTGCCCTCCCTCTCCAAGAGGGACCAAGCTCGCGGCAGGCCAGTGAGGCAGCTCAGGATGCACCTGCACAAAAGTGCCTTGGCTCAGCAAGAGTGAAGCAATAAGCACGCCGAGAGGCAAACTCCAGCACGCTGGATGAAAGCAGACGCCGCGCCACGCCAAGCCCTGACCCGGGCCACCAGAAGCCATAATGGGAGCTGGCCGAGGACGCCAATGCAGAAGGCAGTAATGACTAACTGCCCACCCAGATGTCCCGTAAGGGTGGGGTCTGGCGTCTACTCGGCCTCTGGAGCTTCAGGGAGGCCTTACAGCCCAGTGGCTACAAGCACAGCAACTGGTTGCGCCAGTCACTCACAGTCCCTGCGGACTGGCCCCTTTCTCCCTAGGATGGGAGCAGCCACCCCGCAGGAACCCATCCGGTTTGAAGCCCAGTGGCCGGCACTTAGGAAGTGCCTGGGGAGGCAGTCAACTCCCTGAAACGTTGGGATTTACAGGAAGGTACAAACCCCTCGGACCCAGGCCAGGCATCTGGCCTCCTTGTGTGTGGGTCCTGGTGGGTGATATCTGAGGTGTGACATTTCTCCCAAATGGGACATGAGAAAGACCTTAGAAAAGCCAAGTCTCAGATGCCCAGCCACAGAGAGGTGACCCCAGGGCTGGAAATCAAGTGTTGGTCATGGGTCTGAGATCACCCCTCGACCTCAGCGCTACTGAACGTTCAGCTCTGTCCCCACCAGCACCCAACCAGAAGATCCTCAAAGCTCAGCATCAGAAAGTGCCCCGAAGAACTCCTGCCCTTGACTGCCCACAGGTGTCTAAAGGTGTCATCCCAAACTCCAAATATCCACCAGAGCATCCTGGCCTCCACCATACCCACCCCAATAATTAAAAAGAAAAAGGCTCGGCGTGGTGGCTCATGCCTGTAATCCCAGCATTTTGGGAGGCCGAGGAGGGGGTATCACCTGAGGTCAAGAGTTCAAAACCAGCCTGGCCAACGTGGTGAAACCCCATCTCTACTAAAAATACAAAAATTAGCCAGGCATGATGGAGGGTGCCTGTAATCCCAGCTACTCCAAGGCTGAGTCAGGGAGAATTGCTTGAACCTGGGAGGCAGAAGTTGCAGTGAGCCCAGATTGCGCTGCTGAATTCGATCCTGGGCAACAGAGTAAGACTCCAACTCAAACCAAAACAAAACAAAACAAATAAACAACCAACCCTCTGTCCTCCTGCAGGCCTCTCTCTTCTAGTAAACAGCCGCTCCGACAGACCTCCTTCCCGTACTCGGTCCCTCCACATCCAACACTGCACACTGCGACCTCCCATCTGGACAGGGCAAAGCCTCCCCATCGTAGCACCCATCCCTCCTCTGAGTCCTCCATGAAGAGGCCACGAGATCTCTGGAAAATGCTAAGTTGGATAAGCCCCTCCAGGGGCTCTCATTCCACTGTAAAAAGCAAGTCCCTGGCCGTGCGCAGTGGCTCAGGTCTGTAATCCCAACACTTTGGGAGGCCAAGGCGGGCGGATCAGGAGGTCAAGAGATTGAGACCAGCCTGGCCAACATGGTGAAACCCGGTCTCTACTAAAAATACAAAAATTAGCTGGGTGTGGTGGCACACACCTGTAAGTCCCAGCTACTGGAGAGGCTGAGGCAGGAGAATTGCTTAAACCCAGTAGGCGGAGGTTACAGTGAGCCGAGATTGCGCCGCTGCACTCCATCCAGCCTGGCGACAGAGTGAGACTGATCTCAAAAAAAAAAAAAAAGAAAAAGCAAGTTCCCATCTCAGCCTGTAAGGCTGCAGGAGACCTGGGCCTCATTTTCCCTCCCCGACCTCCCTTCACTCCTGCCACACTGGCCTCCTGGTGGTCTCAGGGCCTTACCCTTGAGGCTCTTCCTGCCTGGATGCATCTGTCCCTGCAATGCAGAGCCTTCGGTCTCTCCAGGTCCCTGGCCAAAGCCACCGTGTGAGTGAGGACTGCTGAGACCACCAGGAAGCAGACAACGACCTGCCCACCTGCACAACCCTGCCCCCCACCCTTCGGGCTCTGTCCTCAGTACCCAGCTCCATCAGACACTTGTCTCTGTGCCCTGTCTCTCCCTTCAAGGGAAAAACCTCTGCTGCAGCAGCGACTGTGTCACACATGCTGGCCCCCGTCTCCGGCAGGCACACAATAAATACTTGCCAAAGAGGGCATGAATGAAATGAAACACACCCTCACCACCCAGCCTGGGATTCCTCTGTCGTCAACACCTCCCCCTTCCCACTGTCCAAACACGAGCTTCTGCAATCCTCCCGCTGCCCTGGAGTGTGGAAGGGCATCTCCTTTGTAAGCCTCTGCCAACCTCTCTGCCACCAGACAGCTCTGCCCGAGAGCCTTAGGGGGGCCGCCCAACCCACCCATTCCACCGCGCAGGGTGGGCTGTGCGTCCTCCATGTTTACTAAAGTCACTCTTCTCCTCATCCGGAGGGCCTCCGCAGGGCAAGTGGCCAGCCCGTGATACCGAAATCAATCCCCTCACCCCGGGCAGGGAACACGCCCCACAGAAGGTCAGGGGCCCTTTCTTTAACTTCTCAACAGGAAGTCCTCACCCTGCAAGGGCGCCTCTCAGGTTTCGGATCCCTGCTAAAGAAAAGCATCTGTTCTTGGATTAAACCGCAATGCGCGGGGTGGGAGCGCCTGGCACCCCCCTCGGGATTCGTCTTCTCCGGAGGTGCCCTGCGGACAGACCGCACTGGCGGCCACGACCCCGCGCTAGCGCCGCAGGGCCCACCTCCCCGCGGGGATGAGGCGCCGGCCTCCCCTCCACTGCGCGGCGCTTTGTCCTCCGGTCCCCGAGCAGGCGGCGGCGCCCAGCGCGGCCTCCCTCCCGCCGGCCCCGACCCCTCCCCGCGCCGGCGCTCCCCGGGCCCCCGGCCCCACCACGGCCGCCCGCTCCCCGCACCCAGTCCCCCCAGCTGGGTCCCCCTACACCGCCCGCGCTCCCCGGCCCGGTGCGGCCGAACCCGGGAGGCGGCGACACTCACCCGCGCCGGGGGCGCCGGCTCCGGGCCCCGGGCTCCGCCACCAGCGCAGCAGCGCCCGCGCGGGCTCCAGGCTCACGGCGCAGCGCTGCTGCTTCACCCACAGCACGGAGTGCAGCAGCTCCGCCGCCCCGGTCGCCCCCATCGCTGCGGCGGGCTCGTCCGCCAGGCGGGGGGCGCGCGGACGCCGAGGGGTGCAGGACCGTTAGCGGCCCCTGCAGTGGCCCCGGCGGCGGGCGGCGGGCGGCGGGAGGCGGCGCTGCGTCACCTCGTACGCGGGCGGCGGGGACCGCGGAGGGGCCGGGCGGAGCGGGGGCGAGGAGGGGCCGGGAGCCGGGACGGTGACGGGGGGAGGAGAGCGGGACGGAAGAGCGGGCTGGGAAGGGGCGGGCCGGGGCGCCGGGGCCGGCGAGGGCTGCTCTCCTCTCCTCTCCTAGCCTTTCCGGCGGTTGCCTCTGAGTGCAGCGCTCATGCGGCCGGCTGGGGCTCAGTGGCGCCTTCCGCGCCGTCCTCGGTTCAGGCGGGGTCCGGGCGGCGCGGAAATGCGGCCCTAGCGGTCGGGCGCGGGCGGGGGATGGGCCTGGATGGGGGCGTCATGGGCGGCGTGACCTTGGGCGGTGGTGCCTTCTTCGATCCTAGCCACCTGTCGTCCGGGGAAGGGGGCTGCGGGTGGGCCCGGACAGGCATGGAAGGCTTTCCGGAGGAGGAGGCCTTCTTAGAGGGCTGGGGCGCTGACCCTTTGAACTGCTCTAGGACCTAAAGCCACAGAGCAGACAGCTGCGCACCCCGGAGCTGGCCCTAGGAACCTGAGCCTGGGCCCCAGACCTGGAGAGACATGGCCCCGGGGGCTCTAATTCACCACCTCCTCAGGAAGGCCGCCCTGACCCCCAGCTGAAGGAACCAGTAGCCTGCAGGGCTCCAGCCCTGCCTTTAGAGCGACCCTGTCCCTCCACTCAAGCTGTGGTGTCGGTGCCCACGGTGCCTAACACAGCCCCATAGGAAGCAGGCACAACCTGGTTCAGAGGGCACAGCCCTCCCTTAGTGAAGACTGCGCTCGCAGAGGTTAAGAGCGCAGAGCAGTGTGGCAGAGCCTAGGCTCACACTGAGGTCTGGCTCTGACACAGGTCTGAGGCCTGCCCCGCCCCTCGTCTCCCCTGCCCAGCCCTGCTGCTGCAGACAGAAGTGGGGTGGGCCAGGTCCACGTGGCCTTGCTGCTGCACCTGGCACCAGGTGGCTGCATGTACAGGTCTTATCCCGCCAGCTCCTTGTGACTGTCTACAGGGTGGAAGGAGGCATGAATCATTCCTCCCTGGGAGCCCAGCCCCTGTTCAGTCAATGCAGGAGGCCCCCGGACCGTCCTGCAGCCACCGTGGACCCAGTCGGAGTCCTAGCAGGCAGTACCTGACGGTGGCACACAGTGGGGTGTGCAGCACACAGTGGGTGAGCAGCAGCAAGGCCTGCTCTACCTCCTCCCTCCCACAGCTGCCGCTCTGAGGGCTGAGAAATGTGGATCTGAAACTTACTTGGAAAGGAAAGCTTGTGCCAGTGGCAGGAGGGTGCTGCTCCATGTGAAGAGGGTTGACAGGCAAGTGTGGCATGGGCAGGGGCTTGGGAGCCCCAGCATCCCTGCTGGGGACCTCTTCCCTGGGCCTCCATGTGCCTAGGCTCCGCCTGCCCTTCCTGGCATATTCATGTTGCTATCCTCCAGATGCCCACCTTGGCTTAAAATCCTGCAGCCAGAGTAGGGGGCCAGAGAGCACTCAGAACTGCTTAGGCCCCCAAGGAGCTCCATGAGGAGAGACAGCATCATCAGTTACAAAACACACAGGGGACTCAATGAGGCTGTAGGGTGGGCCCTCATCCAACGTGTCCTTACAAGAAGAGGAAACGCTGGCCAGGCGCAGTGACTCACGCCTGTAATCCCAGCACTTTGGGAGGCCGAGGCGGGTGGATCACGAGGTCAGGAGTTCGAGACCAGCCTGGCCAACATGCGAAACCCCGTCTCTACTAAAAATACAAAAATTAGCCAGGCATGGTGATGCACGCCTGTAATCCCAGCTACTTGGGAGGCTGAGGCAGGAGAATCACTTAAACCTGGGAGGCGGAGGTTGCAGTGAGCCAAGATAGTGCCACTGCACTGCAGACTGGGCAACAGAGCAGGACTCTATCTCAAAAAACAAAATGAAACAAGAAACTCAGTCTCTACTAAAAATACACAAATTAGCTGGGCATGGTGGTGCCTGTCTGTAATCCCAGCTACTCGGGAAGCTGAGGCAGAAGAATTGCTTGAACCCAGGAGGCAGGTGTTGCAGTGAGCTGGGATTGCGTCACTGCACTCCAGCCTGGGTGACGAGAGAAACTCTGTCTCAAAAAACAAAAAAAAGAAAGAAAGAAAAGGAAATGTAGACACACACAGACCCCAAGGTGTGTGTACATGGGGGTGGCTAGGAGCTCACCCTGTCCCTCCACTCGGATAGGATTAAGAGTGGACCTTGGCCTTGGACTTCCAGCCTCTGCGGACTGTTAATGGGAGACCACAGATAGCTGTTGGTTAACCCGCCCAGTCAGAGGTATTTTGTTATGGCAGCCTGAGCAGACCCAGGGGACCTGCAGTCCTAGGATGGGCTGGGGAGGGGCCTGGCCGCTGCAGGACCCCATGCTCATGCTCAGGGAGAGAGGGTGACGTCATGAAGACCAGGTTTCCAAAAGATGCATGTCCTGTAGTTGAGTTGCATGGGAGAGGGGTTGGGTGGGGGTCAGGCCCTGTGTGGGACCAGGGCTGTGACTCTGGGCACAGCGCTGGAGGGATGGGAGGAAACAGCCTCATCACCCCAGAGCAGCTGCCAGGATCCTGCTGTAGGTTGGACACAGGGGGCCCTTCAGGAGCTGGCTGTGAAGGCACAGCAGCTTTGAAAATGCCGAAGAGTCCAGCCCTGGCTGCCTGAGGACCTCCCAAACCTCATCCACCTCTTCCCTGGCAGACACACCTTTCCCATCTTGGACCCTGCCCAAAATGCTCTTCCCACACATCTGCCTGGGAGGCCACCCATTCATCTTCTCCTTTAATCCACATCCTGTCCCTTCATGCCACAGAGTCCCCTGGCAGCTCACTGCATGACACTTCCACCCCCGGCTGCCACAGGGCCTCACTTCTTGTGACACTTCAGAACAATTGATGTCCCAGCCTGTCACTAGCCTGCTGTGTACATGGCTCAGCCCAGCCCTGAGCTGCCAGGTAGGCCAGAGAGCATGGGCTCAGCCCCAGTAGCCTGGAGTTCTGGTCCTAATTAGTAAGGCCCTGATGTGCCACCTGCCCCTGTCCTGTGTCCAGTCTGCAGGCTTGGGCTGCTGCCCAGTGGCCTAATGGCTCTGGGGCCAGCTAAGCCAGACATCCTGCCCAGCAGCGGCCAGCACTGACTCCCCTGGGTAGCCAGGTTGTCCCACCTGTGGGCTGCCTGGCTCCTGAGGTTCTGTACAAGCTGGTCCAACCCCATACCCATGAGTGTCCTATCCACTGGGTCATCTATGCCATGGGCCCAAGCCCCACCTGTCTATGGATCCCTGGTCACCAGCAAGAGCCTGGCACCAGCAGCCCCGTCTAGCACAGTCCCCTCCATGGTCTCTGATCTATTCTTCCCTTCTCTTCCTGGGCCCCTGGCCTTGTTTGCTGTCCCAGTCCTTCCAGCTTATCTCCTGAGACTCCCTGTCTCGTGAAGTCAGCGCCACCATCTGACATCAGAAACTAGAATGCTGGGTTGGGGTGGGAGGATCCTGGCACCAGCTGCACACGGGCTGCCAGGAATGCCATCCTCTGCCCTCCACCCTCAGGCTCCGCCCTCAAGGAGAAGCCTCCCACGCTCCTCCTCAAGGCTGGGTGCCTTGAAGAGGAGCGTGGGAGGCTTCTCCTCAAGGGTCTGGAAGAAATATCTTGGGCCCAAAGAGGCCCAAACATTTGGAGAGTAAGCTAATCATTACAAAACGCATATCCCTCCATTCGCCACGTGATCCAGGCAATAACCCCTGGAAATGGGTATTATGTATCCCTTTGTACAGATGTGAAAACTAAGAGCCACAAAACTAACTTGACCTGCTCTGGTTGTACAGAAAGGTAATTAGATGGGTTGCAGGGGCACTCCAGGCTTTGGGGTCACACTTCCATGGGGGAGTCTGAAATGTGGGAACCGTGGATGATGCAAGCTTCAGCCTCAGTAGGCACTGCTCCCTGGGCACTTGGGTGAGCTAGTCTGTTCCACCCTCCAGGACGTGCAGGACTGTCCTGCCTGAGCTTCTCTTATAGGAAGACAGTGCTGCCCTGCTCAGCTTCAGCCTACCCATCCAGGGAAGACAGACCTGGAGCCTGGGCTGAAGTGGAGGATGGCCCTCAGGAGGCAGTGGGACCCAGCTAAAAGGCTAGGAAGGTGAGGCTAGCCTGGGATGGTTCCAAAGGCAGCCAGGAATCAGGGCTGCTCACACCCCTGGAGGGCAAGGGGGCCATCATACCCAGGGGAAGACCTCCAAAGGCTGGGCTTGGGTTTGGCCTAAACCTTGCAGGTTCCCGCCCGGGTGACCTGCCTCTGTTGGGCACCAGGAGGATGTCTGTCACTCCACTTAGCATTAGCACATTTCACCCTCAAGGTGATACTACTGTACTACAGATAAGGAAACTGAGTCCCAGAGAGGCTGGAGGAGCAGGCCAGGGTTACCAAGCAGGCCAGGGGCAGAACTGGGAGTGAACACAGGACTCCCAGACCCTGAAGCTTGCCCTCTTCACCGCCTTGCACCCTGTTGGCCATGTTCTGGGCTTCTGCTCCAAACCGGGAGTGCACTGAGAGCAGGCCAGTCTATCAGCACCCAGGGGAGGGTGCGCCTGCCTCTTGTGGTGTCTTCAATAAGGTGGCCATTTCTTACTGATGCAATGCGGCCTTGACCCATCTCAGGGATTGGAGCCACCCCAATGTCCAGCCTTGGGAGTTTGGGGGAGAGCTACCCCAAGAGGCCCCCATCCTGGTGACATCTGTGACCCTGCTCAGAGTCCAGCTGAGCAGCCTTTGCACACCCAGGTCAGGTGGAGTAGGATCAATGGGGAGTCCTGACCTAGTGCCCAGGCTGTGAAGACACAGCCAGAGGCCATTAGTGCTCAGGGCTGCCATAAACTGTGATTTCAAGACTGATAAGGTCAGGCTAGATAGCTTGCTGGGTGTGTCTTGTTTGCCTTTTTATATTTGAGGCCTATCAAAAAATAGTGAGAAAATAGCAAGTCCAGGAGACAGGTGATCTGATTCAGCCAATGGGTGGGAGGTGGAAGCACCAGTGACTCACTCACCCTAGCTAGAGACTGGAGGCAGGTGGGTCTGGGGACAAGAGGGTGAGAGATGGGGCCACATTTGGAGCCTGATGCACTGAGAGTAAAAGAAGAAAACCTGCTCAAAACAAACCCATGAAATTGGAAATAATACCCCCTGGAGGTGTGTCCTGATGGTGCTGACCCATCTTAAAGAGTGGGCATGATGGCCGGGTGCAGTGGCTCACGCCTGCAATCCCAGCACTTTGGAAGGCTGAGGTGGGCAGATCACTTGAGGTCAGGAGTTCAAGACCAGCCTGGCCAATATGGTGAAGCCCCATTCCTACTAAAAATACAAAAATTAGCCGGACATGGTGGCGAGCACCTGTAATCCCAGGTACTCAGGAGGCTGAGGCAGGAGAATCGCTTAAACCCAGGAGACGAAGCTGCAGTGAGGCGAGATCACGCCACTGCACTCAGTCTGGGTGACAGAGCGAGACTACGTCTCCAAAAAAAAAAAAAAGTACAGGAACAAAGTCATTCCTTCGTTGATGTCCACAGCCCTACCATACCAGGCACTGTGCCCCTGCAGAGGACATAATCATGAGGGTAGAATTGGACAAGGACTTCCCAGCATAAAGTTCACAGTGG
>CAUYLG010059701.1:0-20601 GCA_963573385.1 Cacajao melanocephalus
TTTTTTTTTTTTTAAACAGTCTCTCACTGTCACCCAGGCTGGAGTGTAGTGATGCCATCACAGCTCACTTCTGCCAGTCTTTTGAATCACCTTCTCCCCAAAATGTTTCCTCTTGTGTTATCCAACTTGGCTCTACTGGACACAGGTCCAGTGGGTGATGCCACTCAGAAACCACCGCTCAGCCTCAGCTGAGAGCCCTGAGCCCACTCCTCTTTGAGAGGTGACTGGGCGCAGACTTGCATGGCCTGCCCACCTCATTCCTCCCTTGATTGAGACAGCACCATGTGGCTGGTACTCACTTCCCCATTCCTGCTTGTGCCTAGACCCAACAACCAGCAGCCTCAAAGGATCTAATATGTAGCTGTCTTCCAATTTCTGGTCTTGGTTTTCCTTCTGTGCTGGCATCTCAGTGGCCATCACTATTGGTGGCTGGTTTATTTGACTTCACTTCTATGACAGCAGATTTGGCTCTCATAATTCAGTGTTAAGTGTAGGTAGGCAGACCTTAGAGACCTTCAAAGCATAAGCCCTTACAAGGGATCTTCTAGTAAAGTTGTCTTGAAGTCTTTGTGATTCGTTTAATATGTTTAAAGAAATTATTTTTGTAAGTATTTTTAGTCCAGTTTATTGGTGAATGACCATAATTTCTGAATGAATCAAAAATGACAAGAATCACCACAATGTAACTTGGAAACGTATTACTTCCAAATCATTTCTTCTTTTCTTGCTTTTTCTTTGTCCTCCTTATCTCACCTTTTTCTTACTTCCTATATTTCTTTCCAGAGGGCACAAATATTTATCTTTAGAAAATAAATGCTCAGTTTACCCACACAAAATTGTCCATGAAAATTAAACTGAAAAAGAGAGGCAGTAATTCTAGGTTATCGTTCTCATCAACCAACTATGATAAAAACCAGAGGCTTTTCTGTTCTGAGTCCCTAGGAGGTTAGATATTTTGTCCAAAAAGACATTCCTAAATTGCTCTTTCATTTTTTCATTTTTCAAAAACTTAAAAAAAAATTTTTAATTTTAATTTTTGTGAGTACATACTAGGTGTTTTATGTACTTTTTAACCTCATATTTATGGGATATATGAGATGTTTTGATAGAGGCATGCAATGTGTAATAAGCACATCATGTAAATGGGGTACCCATTCCTTCAAGCATTTATCCTTTGCGTTACAGACAATCCAATTATACCCTTTTAGTTATTTTAAGACGTACAATTAAATTATTGACTATAGTCACCCTGTTGTGCTACCAAATACTAGGTCTTATTCATTCTTTCTAATTTTTTTGTACCTAGTAACCATCCCCACTTTGACCCCAGCCACCCTCCCACTGCCCTTCCCAGTCTCGGGTGACCATTCTTCTGCTCTCTAGCTCCATGGGTTCAGTTGTTTTGATTTTTAGATCCCACAAATAAGTGAGAGCATATGATGTTTGTCTTTCTGTGCCTGGCTTATTTTATTGTTATAAATGACAGGATCTCTTTTTCTTTTTCTTTTTCTCTGTCGCCTGGAGCAGAGGTGCCTGCACACCGACACTGGACAATAGCACGGGCGAAGTATCAACTGTATTATGTTAAGCACTGAGACTTCTAGGTTAATTCCTTACTGGAGTGTAGGTTAATTCTCTCTCCTGCTCGCTCTTCTCCTGCACTACCACCCTTCACACTCATTAGGAAAGGAGTAGACATTGAGATTTTGACCTGTGCACTGCATCCCTACGCTGAGTGGTTCGTACCATTCAATAAGCTTAGCAGGTTTATCTTTGAAATGTGACATGATATTTTTCAAAAGTGACTAGCCTGCCGGTCATTTCAAAATGCTATTTTTTACTATTAAGTGGCCACCATTTTGCCAAGCGTTATTTTCTTGACACATGGATAAGGTATAGCATGTTTAGAATATTAATATCCTGAAGGGCCTTTTTTGATGAAGTTTTTAATAAACTGTTTCTGATCCTTACATCTTCTCAGTGCTATTTGTAGAAATCTCGGTTTACAGGAAGATAAGTAGAGCTAGAGCTTGTTTCAGTGACTCTACAAATGTTTCTGAATATGTTGCTCTGAAGACCCATATTCAGAACTAAATTTTCATTTCTCAGACCTCACTTTTAGAACAGTTTTCTGCTTTCCATTTTTGGTTTTAAATGGAACTTTGTTTCTATTTTCTAATCTGAAGGGAATCAGCTGAGAAGTGGACCTTGTGAGGAAGAGACCTGTCTCTGTGGTTTGACCTTCCCCTCTCTCCTCCCTGCTTTCTCCAGATGACCCGTCTTATGGGAGAGTGAGAAGAATAGAAGCTGGGGCTGAGCTCGGCCAGGGTTCTAGTATAATTCATGGAGATGGGAAAGTAGGAGGGGTGGACTAACAACGTTGAACTCTCTCATCCTGTTCTCTGCCTTAATCTTTGCTATTCTGCATTAGAAACAAATTAATATAGTACCTAAGACAATAAATTAGGCATAATTTACAATTATGCTAAAATAATAATATTTTGGCATAAACAAATTCATGCTAAAATAATAGTGTTAACCACCTTTTGTTTATTCTGACTATAAGTTTTGTGTGAGAAATGTAAGTTAGGTATGTGCCCTTTGGCTGCACCAACATATTTACAGAGAAGAATCTAGAAAAACTGAAAAAGATAGATTAGTTATGAAGAAAAGTCTACATCACCACACTGTTTACTAATTTAGAATTCCTGTGGTTCCAGCCATGACTTTGTAAGGAAGCCTGCACGTTTGGATCATCAGTCCTCCTAAATGTGCATGTTAGTGTGTTTCTGGTTGCAAGAAACAGCCAATCTCAGTTTATCTTAACTCATTGCAGATATCGATGGCTATATAACAAACCATTCCCAAATTTTGTGACTTAAAGCAACAACAGTTTATTATTTCTCATAATCCTGAGGTTGACAGGATGGTTCTTCTGTTGCATGTAGTTTAACAAGTCAGTGGCTCAGCTATTTTAGCTGGGAGTCCAGCTGGAGCCAGAGAGTCCAGGATGGTCTCTCATCTCCCAGGGTGTGTTTCCACCGGCTTCTCATCATCAGTAGTATGGTTCATACTTCCCAGAGGGAACATTACAAGAGGATAAGCTGCAGTGTGAAAGTGGTCATTACATCTCTGTTCACATAATGCTTGCTAAACATGCCACTGGCCAAAGCACGTGACATGGCCAAGCCTATTGTGTGAGGTGACTATGCAAGGGCATGGATACCGGGAGGGGTACTTCCTGGGGCCACCAATGCAACAGACTACCTACCATATTAATGAAAGTTTGTTGTAGAATACACAAGACAGGAAGATGTCTCAACCTCAGTCACTAATGTGGCAAACTTCTTAGAGAATTGGAACGTTGTTTGGGGTACCAAGAGATTTAGAGGCCTGGTGATTGCAGTGCAAGAGTAGTAGGTGCTTGTTATCACTGATCCAGTGTTCTGCTGATTTCATGACCACTCAGTTCTTCTCTGTCTCTGTTTCTGTCAATCCTCTGCTGCCCACTGGCTTTTTCCTGCACTTGATGCTTCATAGCTTTTGCTTACTCATGGTTGCTCCTATCGCCTTTCCTCGATTTGACCCTTGGCTTTTGTTCCTGCTCCAAACCACTGACTCACTCCCTCTCTCTGTCTCACATTCACCCTCTCTATGAGAAAGGAATTTGTTACCACTTAATTGGTCACTCTTCAGTCCCTCTCAAGCAGCCAAGTCAACTCACAGGCTCTACACGGCTCCCTGCCTTTGTTCAGACGGAGGCTGAACACCCACCCTGGTTCTTTTTGCCTTGGTCAGAGTGATGAGGTCAATGCAGAAGAAAAACTGCGAGTGTGGCAGCCATTCAGAGTGCAGCAGTCCCCTCCCGACTCTGCTTAGTGAATTGTGATTGGATTGGAAGGTGGGATGAAGAAGGAAATTCCCTTTCCTTCCTCTCGTTCCCCAGCCGTCTTTCCTTTCTCAATCAGTTTTCTCATCCCTGAAGCCACTCCTGACAACTGTCATCAGGTAGCTGCCTGGACAAGCCTGGAAAGTGTGGAACAGGTGCCATCCATGATCAGGGTTGCTATTCGTCTCACACACGTGAGCTTTTCATTAACCATGCTTCATCCTTTGTCTTGGATCTCTCAGTTATATCATTGTCTCATATTGTTCTATTTTCTTTTTTGTTATTGCTATGCTAAGTAAAAGAGGTGTGAAAAATCCTGTATTCAGATAATCATGTGTGTTGCAAGTAACTAGATTTCATTGAAAGACCTTGGTATTTTTGGTGATCTAACGTCAGTGTCCCAAAAGCTTTTTAATAATTTTCTAAATTTAAAATGTCCTTAAACTGTTGCTTAACATATTTATATGTTTCTTTATGCCTGAACTCTCTCTAGAAGGAGTCACAAAACTTAGTAATAATGCTGGCTTCCTAAGGGAGAAAGGGGGTTGCTGGTTGCTTACTTTGCACTCTATGGTCTTTTGTACTTTATGAATATTGTACCATGTGCACACACTACTTTTAAAGTACATCTTGTCTACGTTGTCTAAAATTGTTATTCCTTTACTAGGCCAGGACCCACATGTGGTAGAAGTCCATGGGGTACTATTCACATGGAATCCGGTGTGAAGAGTCTCCTAAAGTTGTGCCATAGGCAACACTGTGAAGATCTTCCATACATATTCAGAAACCGTTAGAGGTTTCCTTTTTTTAACATCAGTAACTAAACTTTGTAATTCTGTTTGCTTATTGACTAATTACAGATTAAGAGGATATAGGAGGGAGGGAAATGCTAGGGACCTCTTGGGGTATGGCAGTGTGAGGTGGCTAAAAGCTCCAGAACATTCCAGAACTGGAGCTCTAGATGAGGTACTTCACATATCACGTGTGTCCGTAAGCAAGTGACACCATCCTACACCTTGGATTCCTTATCAGTCAATTGAGAAATGTAATACAAGTTACCTTCTGGGATTGCTGGGAAGACAAATTAATGCCTGGAGGGGACTCATCGCCATGCCTGGCACACAGAAAAGCCTCAGTGAATGGTGGCCAGTTGGATTTTTTCCTTGTCTGGTAAATGGATAGAAATACCTGTTTTTCTGTTTTCTGGGGTTTTTATGAATATCACATAAGATAATTAGTTATAGTGCTCTGAGGAGTAGAGATTTTGAGCTATTATCAAGATGGTGTTCCATCATCTGTTATTTGGGTACAAACCATCTGTTCATTGTTCACCATTCCTTAGGTACTATTCCAGGTTCTAGTTCCTAAATTCCTGGTAGAGGCTCTGCTATGGAAGATTCCTTTAAACTAGCAAGAAATTAGAAACATGGTCCTTAATGCTTCACACAGTTTGTCTTGTTTGATCATTATCATCTCTATAGTTCTGTTATCCCAGACTACTTTTTTCTGAGGTACATTCATGATTGTGTAGTTGTGTAGATGTAACTGTGACTCTATGTTGATGTGTTATTAGTCATCATTGTCTATTTCTTTCTAACCTTTCTGCCACAGTCTCAGACTCAAAATCTGTGATTGAAAAGCACAGGATGGGCTATGGGTGTGCATTCATGTACTTCTTCCTTATGGTAAATATTTAAAATATAAAAAGTGACCATCCCCAAGTTGACTGCTAAAAAATGCCTTTCATGGTCAAGATGATGTCACACCCACTTAGTTATCCAGTCACTGAGGCAAGTCACTGATGAGGCATCAGAGCAATAATTAGTGTGTCAGAGGGCATCTAGTCACATAAGCATATTTGTTTATCTGCTTGGAGAGTGTAGATCATGTTATGTGTTCAGCCAGCATGGAACCCACCCATGTTGGGATGCTGAAAAGCCCAAATAGAGCAGAATGAAATGGCAAATAATGCATGGCCTTCGAATTCTGGTAGAGAGCTGATTTTTTCAATTAAAATAATTTCTTCCTTCTTTTGAGAGAAAAAGAAAGGTTTTATATTCTTTCTAAAGACAAGACTTCTTAAGTAACAGGAGAGCTGTTTCTCTCAGGTTTGATGTGAATCCTTTGTCAAAACTGTAGGGTTTTCTTTTGAAATACATAGTAAGTAATGCAGGGGAATATTTGCTCTGTGATTTAATATGAATTTGAAGCAAAAGAAATAAGGGAACCTTGAATTGCATTTATTTTCTAATGATGAAAAGTTTGCCAAGGAAGGGATTTTCCCCGCTTCTGTTTCACAGATTCTATAGGTAACATACAAAAAGTTGCTCTGAATGGAGTTATATGAAATGAGCTATGAAAAGACTTTGCTGTTTATCATTACTCTCAGTCCTTTTAGCAGTATGTGTGATTTTAAATATCAGGGTGATCTGTTTTTCAGAAGAGGAACCTACTGTTTGTCTCATTCAGTCATGCTTTAAAATGTCTATGGCAAGTATTTTTTGCACATTGTAAGCTATATTGCACTAACATACTCCTTAGCCTTGATTAAAAATCATGCTGCTATTTCAAATGGGGATTTTATTCATCGTAGTATAATTACATTAACAATTTAGTTTTAGTTCGTGATTCTCATTTAATGAAGAATGACCATCATTTTCCAAGGTAAAGTATAAGACAGATGGGCTCCTACTGAGTCAAGGCATTGACGTCAATACCGAGAGTGCAAAGCAGTGGTTTTTGTTTGTGCAGTGTGCAGAGTACATTACTCTCACTGAGAGAAAGCTCAATCTTCTGTAGCTCTATTTGATTTTCAGTTTGATTGAGTGCTGGGGACTTAATGCTGTTCTTAGGCATTTGGATTTTCACCCAGAAGGGCATACGTCGCAGGAGTGGGTGATTTTCCATGGGCAAGAGCCAGAGGATGGGCTGGATCATTGCTTTGTCCTCCTCTAACAGAACCTACACTAGAGACGATTTGTGGCTAATGATGCAGTTTAACTTAAAACTTCTGAGGAGAGCTCTCAGCTTCAGTCATCATAGTTCATGACTTCCCAGCAGTATGAGGATTTATTTACTCATGTCTCTTTAAGTAAGTGCTTTCAATTTTTCTTAAAAATGTAATTTTTAAAAATAAAACACTGTGATTTGATGTGTAATAATTTATTCTATATATACTCTGAAAAAGCATAGAGGTTGATTGATACTTTCCTTTATATGAATTTGTCTAATGATTTTCTCTATATTGGAGGGTGAATAGTTAATGCATCCAGGCAAAATACATGAAGACCTTACAATAGAAATTTATGTAGCTGTTTAAGATCTTACAGGTGTTACAATTTATTAGTACATCTATTGGGAAGTATATTAGTTCTCCAGCTCCTGTCCGGAGAACTTGGAACTTAAGTTCAATCATCTCCATTAGCGTGACACAGAAATCAGACAAATAAACTGTTTTCCTTTTCAGAGTTTGGCTCTTTTGTTTATCTCAATATGTATAATATGTAAGATCCACGTGTTTTAGTGCCATTTGTGACATTTATTTTTATCTTCCCTAAAGCTTATGTGAATTCAGAATTAGTGTTTCAACCAAAAACTCATGAGAGACCTAATTAAATTTGACTAAATGATCTAGATGTGCTTTGCACACGCAGAAATATAGTCTGATTTGTATTTGTTCAGAAATGGTTGAGTGAGCTTTTATTCCTGTGTCTCAATGCTTAATGGACATGAATGTTTGGATATTATAATATGGAAAGACATTTCATGGCTCTTAAATGAAGCCACATAGTATGGATGTTTTATTCACAAAAGAATATTTATGTAAGGATAATGTTTCTGTTTAACTTTTTTTTTTTTTTTTTTTTTTTTTGAGACAGGGTCTTGCTCTGTCACTCAGGCTGGAGTTCAGTGGTGCAATCTCGCTCACTGCCGCCCCCACCTCCTGGGTTCAAGCAATTCTCCCACCTTAGCCTCCCAAGTAACTGGGATTACACGCACCCACCACCACACCCAGTTAATTATTGCATTTTTAGTAGAGACAGGATTTCACCATGTTGGCCAGGGTGGTCTCAAACTCCTGACCTCAGGTGATCCACCTGCCTCAGCCTCCCAAAGTGCTGGGATTACAGGCATGAGCCACCATGCCTGGCCTAGCATATTCTTTTTAAATTTGTTTTGCAAGAAGTGTGCTACTACAATTTTAATCATGTTTAAATCAGAACTCGATTGCTAGCAAAATATGTTATTAGGATTATTTCATTTTCCGGTTGACATTTAAGCTCTATTCCCCACACAGATATGATCGTACAACTAATTTAACCATATTAACAAGAGATTGGTTTTTAAATCAAGTGGTATAAATATAAATACAGCCTTGGGTAGATGATCGCCAGACTATCCAAATGCAACCTCAGCTTCAAAGATTGTAAAGTCTCCCTGTTTTTCCCCTTTCCTCCTTTCATTTATTATTTTTTTCCTCCAAATATTTCTTTACTACCTACCGTGTGCCAGGTGCTACAGTGGGCTATGAGGATGCAGTGGGCGATAGGGCAGATGTCGTCCCTGCCCTGAGGAAACTTGCAGTTTATTGGGAAAGATGGACATTATAAAATATACAATTTTACAAATAAAAATTACATAAACAATTCAGTACTTAAACTTGTGGGAGCTACAAGAGTTTGTAATAATAACAACCCTCTCACCTTCTTAAGAGAGCCATTGGTCACCCTACCTCTCTTCATTAATGAGAGGACGTGATTGAACCTATCGTTTCAGGTAGGAGTTTGCTGTGGGATAAATCTCAATGTTCTATGAATGTGTTGGTCCTCATGCTCTCCAGTATGCAGTGGACACTTTCGATACGGAAGGCATGCTATATTAGGTGACGGGAGAGGACTACAAAGATGAGAGAGACAAAAATCCTTGCCTGGAGGAGTAGAGAGCATGTATACCTTATGTGTACACACAGCCTATTTATTAATATATATCTACCTATGTATGTGGTGTTTAAAACAAGGAATTTCAGGGATTCAGAGGTGGTGGTGAAATAACTTCTAGTTCTGGTGATCAGCTAATGTTTCCTGGAGGTGACCTTTTTACTGATCTGTCATGGATTTTGATAAGAAAATATGGTGGATAAAGGCATTCCAGGCAAATGAAATAGAATAAACAAAGACAAGCAGGCAGGAAAATTTGCGGCATATCGAAGGACTGACACAAGAAAGAAAAACAGAAATGAATCATCAAACCAAAAAAATAATTTATATGGAAATAAAAGGAAGTCGGGTTTGTAGGAGAAATTAAGCCCAGATCACTGAGGTTTTTAAGTACTTGTTTAAAGATACATTGGACTTTATTTGAGAGATCACATATGGCTACTCCCAATATTTAACCAAAGAAGCCTAGTAAAAAAAATTAATTAGCACTGTGAAGAAGGGTGACTACAGTGAGGAAGACCCGAACTCAGAACCCAGCCAGGTTCATTGCTGTAATCTAGGTGGGAGATGGGGAAGACCTGAATGGTCAGTGTTCATCTGATAAGTCAGTGTTTTGGCTTTGAAGCAAATTTACAATTCCCCGAACTTTCCCAGGGATAATCTGTAGAATAGAGAAGCCATTCGGCCTCCCCTCTAAAGTCACAAGGTGATTGCTTTCTAACCAGCTTAAAAGCCAAGTTTTCCTGATCTGTTGGGGAAGACATGATAGCCTCTGAACACTCGAAATACAAATACCATTTAAAATGGAAAAGTCATAAGGATGGCAGACAGATTTTGCTTCACATCACTACTAATATCTCTGAACTGATTTTAGATGATTTATGAATAGATGATTAATCCAGTCTTGAGAGTTAAATATTTAAAAGTTAACTTTCTTTTAGAGTTCATGTATAATACAGGGCTGGTTCTCTGTGCTGCAGACTTCCACTCTTCATTTCCTTCTTTTTAATACATTATAATTATTATTCCTACTCTATCTTTTTCAGTTTCCTGCATGAAAATTACTTAAACATTGCACACAACGTTTCACAAAGTCTTTTGTGAAAGAAGGAAAGGAAATTCAGTTTGTGGGTCTCCGCAGGAGTTAAGCTAATGCAGCTTAAAATAATGCCGAAAAAGAAGCGCTTATCTACGGGCAGAGTGCCCCTGATTCTCTTCCTGTGCCAGATGATTAGTGCACTGGAAGTACCTCTTGATCGTAAGTATTAACATTTTAAAGCTGTTAGGCCCAGGAGTCAAAGCCTCCCAACGTTTACCATGACTCTGAACTGCGTGAATGGAGAAGGTGTCTGTGTGATACTGAAAAGCTAATCAAAATTAATTTGGCTTTTACCTTCAGCACCTAGTGTTTTTAAAGACTCACACTGTAGAAGTAGCCATTGAAATGGTCAGACTCACAATTCCCTCCCTCTGGGTCTCCTTCTTCTCGCTCAGGTACCTTTTGTCTGCCCTGCTGGGGATGGCCTGAGAAGGATTGAGTTGTGCAAGCTGCCTGATCATCCCAACAGGTAGCTCTTTAGAGAAGCAGTCCCACAAGAAAACTATATAAGCCACTTTAAAATGGTAATGGAGACCTCCCCACTCATCTCCTCAGCACTTTACCCTTGCCTGTCCTATGCTGAGGATGTTCTGCAAAGATGAAGGGAGGCTCCTTCTGCCAACTCCATGCCCCTCAAAATCCCTAAACAACCCCATAATTCATTCTCTTGATTCAGACAAGGCACATCTCACTTTCCAATTTTGAATCTTAAATATGAGTCTAGAACTAGGAAAAGTATTTTATCTAGAGCCTAGCAAATAGTCTTACTTGGTTTAAACACTGTGGCCAAATGCCAGTACAACTGCTGAGAATACAAGTAATTTGCAAAAACACTAACATGGAGCAGACAATAGCTACTGTATTAGTCCACTACTTTTCTAGTAGTAAAATACACACTGTGCTCTCCTGCTCTAGGTGGCCTGTCTGTGAAAAATAAAGATAATGCTAGGTTCCACCTGGTCACTTTTGCTGCAATGGAAAGCAGAATTTCAAATCTGGACAATTACTGTACTTCAGAATTGATTTCTCCTTTATCCCTCATCTGCATGACCTCTTTGAAACCATTAGCTTTCTGAATAGAACATCTGTTTGGCAAGCTTTCCAAGGTGCAAAAAAGATCGCACTTTCCTGGGGGGGGGGCTATTCAATTGTTGGGATGTCATTTTTATTTATTTATTTATTTATTTATTATTATTTTTATTTTGGCCATAGAGGTTTCAAATGCCAGTGGGAAGACGTTAAGAAAAGATGTGGTTTGTCCCACACTTTGTCAACTTTTGGCTGTGCTTCTATAAAGTACAATAAAATGCAATGTTTTTCTTAGTTTTTTTTTTTAAATGCATCCAATGACTGTAATTTCAGTTTTCAAAAAAAATATACAACTGCTTAAGCCCATTGGAGTGGAAATGCCTAAGTAAGCATTTGCCCTGCTAGATACACAAGAAAGAAAAGCACTTAATAGCAATGATTTTGTGCTCTCTTATATTAAATATATTCCCCCTTAATCTCACTGTTCAGTCAATCAGAGGGAAACAGTCACCTACGGCTAACTCAATTATCACTGCTAACGGAGAAGAGGCATAACCATGATGAAAAGAAAGTCACGGATAACCCAGGTGTTCCTATATTAACCTTCGCAAATAGTAATGACAGGCAGCACTGTGGAAGGATTTGAATTGCATGCTAATGTAATTTCTTCCCTGCCCCTATTTCTTACATTGTTTCTCTACTACATGAACACCTCGTTGATGTAGGCACCAGTAACCCCTGGGTGACTGAGAAATTCTGAAGCAGAAATCTGCTAACAGTCTAAAAAGTTCAATTAATGACTTTGGAGATTAACCATAGAAATATAAAAACCTAAAATTAGTGTTGGACTTGGCTTGCATGGAGCATTGTCATTGTAGCACTGCCCCATTGTTAGGTATGATTACCATATGCATAGTGGTGTCTGGGATAATATGACCAGACACAACACAGTATATGACAACTCAAATTCATTGTAGATTTCAGCTATTTTTCAAATTGAACATAATTACTTGCCCAGCACAACATGTATAGAATGGAATTCACCATTCCTATTCCTGGAAGAACCCTTTTTTGCCTACAGCATTGCTTTTGTTCTTCCATATGTTTACATGGAAAAGCTGCTGCAAGATTAACAGAAATCGTTAATGCAAATTTCTTCCTCTTGCAGTTTCACAACTTCAGCCTTCACTATACGGGTTTTCTTAGATCAAATCAAATAGACAAGATGCCCCTTTATCTTCAGGGTTCTAACGTTCTTATTATTAACATCTGATTTTCTTTAATCCTCTTTGCCCACTTACCTGCTGATATTGATGGGGAAAAAGCAAAACTTCTTGAAGACTGTAAGTGTCTTTCTATAAATTACTAGGCAGTGTGAAAATTTGACCATGTCTTTGTTTTATGAATTAATACTTTGATTTAAATGCACAATTTCATGTTTTGTGAGCTTTGTCTTTCTAAGCATGTGTATTTACTGTAGCTAAGCATTGTATTGAAATATCAAGAAGCATATATAATGTTATTATCTGCATGAATTCTGAAAACTTGGGTATTACTCTTTCTTTTACCAGTATGCTGCTCTACTAACTTTCAAGCTTTATTCACATCTGATGTAACTCAATGAGAAAATTCTCAAAATTTAGAGAGAATGATTATCTGTTGTAAAGGCTAATAAATACTTTCTGGAACAAAGATAGGTCTTTTGGTGTCTTTTAGAAGGTGGGCACAGGCAAAAGCTTTACATAAGACAGCAGCTATATGCCCTCTTACACTTCTTTAGCCTTCACAACGGTGTAGACTAGTATTTCTAGGTGCCATCAGCAGACTGGCCCAGCAAATTTGAAAATTATCTTGAAGTGAGCAAAAGATAAGCAGCCCCCACTCACATCGTTTTTGAGTAGCTTGCTCTAAGCAAAGCTCTCCACTGCCTTTGATAGCTCGGTGGCATTTATCACCTCATTTAAAAATAGTCAATTTTCAGGTGTTTGATAATTTCCTTTGATGTCAGATTAACTTGGAAAATTATGTAAAATCGCTTTTCTTCTCCCTATTGCAAAGCATTTGTTAATTGCCAGGTGACCTATGCACTGTTTAAGGAGGTACATCCAGACAGTAAACTCCTGGCAAGTAGGAGTGGCATCTAAGCCAGCTCAGCTGCAGACCTGTGAATAGAAGCTCTGCCTTTGAAGCCACCAAATTTGCACCTGCGTCACTCCCAGAAAAACACAAGGAATTGAACCAAGACGCTCCTAAGAATTCCCTCCCCCACTGCCTATGGCCACTATTCCTTGGATGTGGAATTCCAGGCTTCCTTCCATTATCCCAAACTCTATATTCCCAGAGCCTGAAGAATCATTTGAAAGTGAATCTGGTCCGAATAAAAATAATTATGATAATACTTTTAAGATAGCTGATGTTATTGAACCATTATAGCACTGGTGTATACTAATAATTTTATAGAAATTATTTTCTTAATCCTGCCAGCTACCCTAGGTAGTAGATACTACTTTTAAACTTTATTTTCCCTCTCAGGAAACTAGGGCTTACAGAAGTTAAGAAATTTGCTCGAAGTCTCAAAGCTATAAGAAACCAACAGACTAGTGCTTAACAATCAGACCACACTGCTAGATAGCGTTGGAAACTGACGAGGGTAGAAAAATGAGGGTTCCGTATGCATGACAGAGGTGGGAAGGGCAGCTGGAAAGACAACGAGAGGGATGGGATATTCCAGAAAGAAGGGAAGCTGACACTGCCCAATACCCTGCATGTAGCAATGCATAATAAATGATGACAGTAATGAGGCTAGTTTTGATTTATACTTTAGCTGTTATTTGGATATTTAGTAAGAGATGTCTGGTGGATGGCAATAAGACTAGAAGACAAGACAAGAGGACAGCACTGGGTTTGTAGATTTATAAGACTTAGGATGTGGACGTGATACATTTAGCTGTAGCAACAATTAACCACAAGAGAGACAAGAACAGTGGACAGTTACTGAGCTTTGAGAAATGTTTGGTTGGCAAGTGGAAAAGATTTCACAAAGGAAGCAGATTATGGACAGAGAGGAAAGGGAAGTTCCAGAAGATGAAAAACTTAAATGAAGCAGAATGTCAAATGCACCAGGAAGGGAAAGTACAGTGAGAATCCAAGAGAGGGCCTTGGGGGAAGTTCCAGGATGCAGAGGAAAGCAGGCTGTAGTATGGCCACTGCATTGCACAGCTCCAGGGGTGCCAAGCACGTTGCTGTCTGCCCCAGGACGACTTTTTAGCCTCAGCACTATGGACATTTGACACCAGATAAGTCTTTGTAGTGAGGAATTGTTCTGTACGTTGTTAGATGTTTAGCAACATCCTTGGCCTCTATCTATGAGATGCCACTATCACCACCACCCCAGTTGAGAACACTGAAACGCCTCCAGATATGGCCAAATGTCCCTAGAAGGGCAGAGACAAACTGCCCCAGATTGAAAACCACTAGTCTGTGTAAACAGCTCTCCATGGAGTTGTGCAAGCAGTGGCTTCCTACCCGGAGCTATTTGAGAGAGTTTAGGTCTCTTCTCTGCATTATGCCTTCCTAGTCAAGCCATTTTGCTGCCCTGAGTAAGAAAAGAAGAGATTGTAATAAATTATTCTTTAGTCTCTTCCTGTCATAACACTAATTCTGATCTCACAAGAAGAAGGACATGGTGCTCTTAGAATGCCTTGAAGAGCATTGGTGGTCCAGATACAGCTTTCTTCAGACTAGATTGTTCTGGGTCAGAACGGTTTCCCCATATGATTTGATAATAAAAGATCAGATAACACTTTGAAGAGTGAAATGGAAACACTGTCTGCTGGGACAGAGAACTTTCTCAATTCCACTTATCTCCTAAGTAAGACTCTTTTATCTTTGTTCCTAATTCACTTACCTCCTGGCTCTGATAAGAGATGTCACATCTCTAATTTAACAGTCTTTTTAATATTAACTTCTAAAATGGAATTGTTCCCAACATATATTGATTTATATGAGCACACAATGAACTAAGTCTGTTACTCTTTCCTAAGAAAGATGCACATTTACCTCATAACTTAAATTTGCTTGAAAACCATCATTTAAACCAAAGGAATCAGAAGTATTTCTCATTGTTACATCAGAAAAGAAACTGTCTTAATATTAGGCTTGTATTGATAATTATTTTCTCAAACTTTTAGTATGGGAAAATGGACTTTGCAAGTGCATGTAGTTACCAAAAGAAAGTTATGCCTTGACTTCGCACTTTTAGCAGACCTTTAGCAGAAAAATCTACTGAGGTATGTGGTGCTACACTAGAAATTACTAGAAATATTTGAAGTATATTTAGTCTAAGGTAAGCGATTTTGATACAGAAAAAATTGTCTACTATTATGATTTTAAATTTATTTTTTACATGTGTGTGTTTTTTTTTCTGCAATTAAGTGGTACAACCTCCAACCATCACCCAACAGTCTCCAAAAGATTACATTATTGACCCTCGGGAGAATATTGTAATCCAATGTGAGGCCAAAGGGAAACCGCCCCCAAGGTAAGTGTGCGTTCTGCTTTGTTATAGTACTGAGAATAAATCAGGAAATTTCTCTGAATAGAGAAATAAGTTTGGGAATTTCCACCAAACAAGGCGGACTATATAGAGCACTTTCTTTTTTAGTGGGCTGTTTCTCACCATGACTCACTGCATTGCCCTTTGGTTCATCTATCCCAGCCCATTTCAGCCCTTCAAAGATATTGAAGGGCTGCATATCCCTAAAGTCTTACCTGTAGGTTTATTGTCTCTCTGCCTTATTAGAGCCCAATTTTTTTTCTTTAAAAACCCAGATTATTGCATTTCCATGCCCATGCCTTTCTGCAAAATGCTCGTAAATTGTGGGGAGTTATGGAAAGAGCCTTCTGATTCTGGTTTTGATACTAATGGCCATAAGGCACAGGCAAATCCCTTTTCTCTGGGCTTTAATTTCCTTATCTAAAAGAGGTTGAATTTGATGACTTCCAAGATCTCTGCTGTCTCTGTAACAGTTTATAAAATAGTCTTAAATGGTTTTCCAAACTTAGCAGAGTTCAGTCCTGAGGATTCATGCCATGTGGATCTTGCATAGCATTTTAGATCACTGCATAGCGTTTTACAGTTGGGAGAGATGTTAGAGGTAACCCAGTCCAACCAATACATTGTGTAGATGGGAAACTGATGCCTGCCGATGCTATGTAACTTATTCAAGGCACCATCTATGACTTGTTCAGTCATATATGGGAGTTTTGGAGAGTTGGATTATTATTATCAAAATGTGATATGGATTTTTAAGTAATAAAGAAGCGAAAGTTTCTGGTTATTTCCAAGTTTGCCTATTGCAGACCTTGTTAAACTATCACAAACCAGCCCCCAAGAAAAAATTAGCTGGTACTGAATATGTACTATGTCAAAACTTCCAGCAAAAGTTTGCCTCAAAATAATATATTCAGCTGTATTATTGGAAAGCCCCTCTCACAGAAGGCCTGATGTGATATCCGTTGATGGGGTTTCCTTTCAGTTTCACAATTAATGCCTTCTGTAACTCACTATAAAGCAGGATTTTTCCTATTCAGCACTATTGATTTATGGAGTGGAATAATATTTTGTTTGAGGGGTGGAAATGTCCTGTGCATTGTAGGATATTTAGCAGCATCCCTGACCTCTGCCCACAAGGTACCAGTAGCATCCACACCACCACATCCTGCCCTGATTGTGACAATGACTGCTATAAAGATAAGCAGAGAGAAGGGAAATCCAAGTGGGGCTGGAACACACCATGACTTTTAGAGATTCTTGCCTTTGTATGAGCATGGCCATCATTGATTTGTGACTAATTGTAAAATATTTAATTACATGAGCACCATGACTTTTATATAACTCAATCTTTTATAAAAATAAAATGGAAAAAGAGGAATCTCAGTTGACAATTGGGCATGCCTCCCAAGGGATTCACAAAATCATCTCTAGAATTAAAAATTCTCAAAATGTGTTTTATGTAGAGTTACTATTATTAATAAGCAACATTTAAAACACTCTGGAACTTATATCTCTTAGCCTCCTCCTGACCTACACTTCACAATTTGATAACTTGAAATTTGTCTGATGAATTTTCAACACATATAAATAGTTCTTGTGGAGGTCTTGTCACATTTCAGCCCTGAGCAAATTTTTATAGACAGGTTATCAACTCTGTGAACAATGGAGTTTGCAGTAAAAATGCTAATAAAGCTCTAAGAGAGTGTACCTGGGAGACCTGCTCCCTCTATTTTCTGAGAAAAATTACAGGCAAGTTGTGTGCATGATTTCTTTATTGAGTCAGATTTGGGCTAGTTCTAATGAAGACAGGTACCTTAAAATGTATACCCTGCCCTTTGTTTCCTGGTCATGAGTCAATGAAACATTTTAGATATGGGGACTTATTGCTCTTTTACTGAATATTAAAATCTAGTAATTATTTCTAGAAACCCATAAAACTGCTAGGAATTCATTAAAGTAATCCTGTTTTTCTGGACCATTAATACACTTAACACTTTGTGTGTTGGGCAGCTTTTCCTGGACCCGTAATGGGACTCATTTTGACATCGATAAAGACCCTTTGGTCACCATGAAGCCTGGCACAGGAACTCTCATAATTAATATCATGAGTGAAGGGAAAGCTGAGACCTATGAAGGAGTCTATCAGTGTACAGCAAGGAACGAACGCGGAGCTGCCATTTCTAATAACATTGTCGTCCGCCCATCCCGTAAGTGGAAACTGTCATGACCCTTTTTAAAGTGTTGCTCCAAGACTCAGCTTCTGTGACATCATCTAGATACTATTCAAGAAAGCAGTGGCATTGCTTCCAATATTCTGACTTTGTTTTGCATGAAAATTATTGCTCCTTTCCACCTTACCCTAACAAGCTTCTCAGCCTAATGCTTTACCAACCCAGTGTATCTTTTACACAAGTCCTGTGTAAGACATCAGGGTTTAAAAAAAAAAGTGTTTCTTCCCTGAGTTCATCTAATTATTTATTTCTTATGTATTCCCTATAAAAGTGTAATTCCTGCAGTCAAATGGAAATACATTCAGTATGATATGGTGATCAAGGTCTAAATGCTATTTCTTTAAATATTTTTGTTTCAAATTTTTACTGGAAATGGGGTGTCTTCACTACCTCAATATTATTATGGCTCTTTTTGCAATGGTTAGTACCAAAATCCTCTCAAAAACTTTAAGAGCATGTATTGAATCACATTTTCAGTTCTGCTAATTTCTTTAAAAAAATTGTATTACATGTGTGATACATGTTCATTGTTGGAAAACTAATTATAAATAAAAAAGAAGTTTAAAAACCTGTTCATGAAAATCCTTCCATTCAAGAAAATAACTACTGCTCAAATATTCTTTCCATTTTTTCCTAGGCAGACATGTATGTATGTGTTTAAAACCAGCTCATTTTCTGAAATACTATCTTACAACTTTTTCTGACTTATTGTTATATCATGTATATTTCCATAGCCATCTTATAAATAAGTATATTTATAAAATACTCTGTGGTAGTCAAAGGAGCAGATGTGTAATTCTTTATTTAACAAATCTTTTGACATTTACGTGTTTTCCATTCTTTTGTGAAGAACATATTTGTGTCTAAACTGTCTTCCTGACAGTGTATTTAGTACAAATTCTGAGCTGTGGAATCACTGACTGAGAATGTGTACTATCAGTGGCAATGCATGAGAACTGTCATTTTTAAAATTTTTACTTTTTTTCTTTTAATATTGTTTTTAAATTTATTTTCTCATTAATTTAGTATACATAAATTACAAATTGTTTCTCCAAAAGTTCAGTTTGCCTTTATTTATAGTGCTTTCTTTTTGTACTTTTCAACGCAGAAATAACTGAGAAATTTTTTTATATGTATTTAATAGGATCACCATTGTGGACCAAAGAAAAACTTGAGCCAATCACACTTCAAAATGGTCAATCTTTAGTACTTCCCTGCAGACCCCCAGTTGGATTACCGCCACCTATAATATTTTGGATGGATAATTGTAAGTTTTGATAATATGAACTTTCTTTCTTTAAGTCTTAGGATTGTTTACTGTCATAATATATTATTACCTTTTGTGATTCGTAAAATGTTTTAGAGATGCTCAGGAAAATAGTTGCTCTTCAAAATAAATAACGTCATCTTATTCACTCAATTTTATTGAACATTTACTATGTGCCTCACTTATATTCCTTGCAGTGGGAGTGGAGGGGAGTGGGGAAGGAGGCAGACGATAAATGCAATAAGTACATTTAGAAAATCAGTGTTCATTGGCAATAAGTTATATAAAAAAAAATAAAACAGAGTTTTGAGCAGAGACCTAAAGAGATGAGAGAGAGCAAGCCATGCCCCTAAATATCTGAATAGAAAGGGAACACGTGCTAGCCCCTAAGGAAGGAGCAACCCTGGTGTGTGTAAAAATAAAAGCTAGGAGGCCAAGGTGGCCAGACTGAAGGGACTGAGAGTGAGAGTGATGGACAACGTGAAAAAGATCACAGGGACTCAATGGGAAGGGCTTTGGCTTTAGCTTGGAATAAAGCAGGGAAATGTTGAAGGAATGACTTTATCTGAAATAAAATAAGTAGTAATAGTATCTCTTCAGTTGATGTGTAGAGAATATAGTGGACAAAAGAGAGTAGAGATTGTTGGGGCCACTGCTATAATCTAGCCAAAATTTATTGGTGACTTGCACTTGAGCGGTAGCAGTAGAATGGGTAAGAAATGCTAAGATTCTGGATATATTTTGAGGGTCAGGCTTCCAGGATTTACTGCGGCGGGGGTGGGGGCATGAGACAGAGGAATCAAGATAACTGCCTTTGGAGGTTGAATAACTCCAAAATGATAAAATGGAATTGCCATTTCCAGAGACCCATGGCGGGAAGGAAATCAAGCTGTTGGGGATGTGTTATACTTCTATTTGTTGTGTGTGTGTGTGTGTGTGTGTGTGTGTGTGTTTTTAACATATGTTTTTTGTTTTTTTTAATGTATTTTATTGCACTTTAGGTTTGGGAGTACATGTGCAGAACATGCAGGATTGTTGCATAGGTACATACATGGCAAGGTGGTTTGCTGCCTCCATCCCTGTCACCTATATGTGGCATATTTCCCCATGTTATCCCTCCCCAACTCCCTACCCCCAACTGTCCCTCCTCTAGTCCCCTCCAACAGACCCCAGTGTGTGATGCTCCCTCCCTGTGTCCATGTGTTCTCATTGTTCAACACCCGCCTATGAGTGAGAACATGTGGTGTTTGGTTTTCTGTTCTTGTGTCAGTTTGCTGAGAATGGTGGTTTCCAGATTCATCCATGTCCCTACAAAGGACACAAACTCATCATTTTTTATGACTGCATAGTATTCCATGGTATATACGTGACACATTTTCCTTGTCCAGTCTATCATCGATGGGCATTTGGGTTGGTTCCAGGTCTTTGCTATTGTAAACAGTGCCACAGTGAGCATATGTGTGCATGTGTCTTTATAACAGAATGATTTATAATCCTTTGGATATATACCCAGTAATGGGATTGCTGGGTCAAATGGAATTTCTATTTCTAGGTCCTTGAGGAATTGCCACACTGTCTTCCACAATGGTTGAAC